>JAHXMU010000057.1:6375301-6415158 GCA_019455685.1 Philornis downsi | reverse complement strand
AGTAAATAGTAAATAGTAAATAGTAAATAGTAAATAGTAAATAGTAATTAGTTAATGGCAAATAGAAAATTATTAATTGCAAACAGTGTAAACATCTAAAACATCTAATAATAGAATAGTAAGATAAAGGGGGTTTGATGTATTAATGCAAAAATCTACTAGTCTACTGAAAATATGAAGTCCACAAAAATAAGTTATTAAGGAAATGATGCCAAATTACATCGTATTTGGATAAACATCAATAGATAAGTGTCGATCAAAAGTCTAATTTTTTGGGTCAAAAATGTATTGTGTTTTGCTTAATACTTAAAAGGTCTTTAAATATAGGTAACCCCAGAATTGAAATATTGATACTTTTTGTACGTAGGGAATCATGACGCATCTTCTTAAATTGATTTTTTTTGGAGTCCAATTATTTTATAGCTTTGGGTATATTCAGATCAAATAGATCAATATAACAATTTATTAAAAGAGAAAATGGTTGATATTTCCGGTTTTTCGCATCGTCATATGGTGACTTTAAGTTGCATGTACTCTTTTCGTTTCCTGGTTAGGTATAATCCTCAAATTGCGCCCTCCTGCATTGTTCAATAGTACATTTAACTTAAACCACAGCTGCGGTCCTCGGTTAGAATGATGGACAAAAATCAATTATTCCGATTTGGAAAGACCACAGGAAAGGCACATAAAATGTTATGTCCAATCATTACAACGCCTGTTTGTGAATACAAACGATTAGTTTGTGTTCGGATATTTTTAATAGCATCACTGTCATCATGAAACAAAATCCAATAAAAGCGAACAACGATTTCTATTCATTTATCTAGTAAAAACAATAATCATTTACTTACTTCAATTCAGCTGTGACACAAACCATTTACATGCCTATCAACAATACCTGGCTAAACACGATTTAATGAAGTGGCGAACATACCTGGAAGAGAGACAGAAAAAAAGATATGAAGTTATGCATCATTGGTTCCATAGCTTAGGCAAAGATATTTATAATTGAATTTTGCCACCACTCGTTCTAGATTCGTTATGGTGATCCTATTTTCCCTGTTATGAAATAACATTACATTTTCTTTCACCTTACCTGGGTATTTGTAACGCAATCTCATCCAAACTATCGGATGGACTCATGGGTGTCTTTTCGAACAGTCGCGATGGGGCCAGAGTCAAATGTCCCGTTGAATCACTGACGCAACGAAACACTTTGGCACCTCTGCGATGGCGTTGCTGCTGGCGCTGACGCTCCACGCGTTTTTTGCGTTTACTCTCCTCAGCGCGCTGAAGATTATGCAAACGGAAGAAGAACATTGACATTCTACAGTTTCAGTTGATACAAAGCGCAAAATTTCAAATTGAGTTGAGTTTTTATTTCAACGCAGAACAATTAAGGCGTGTATTGTGAAGAGCAATGGCAGCAAATTTCATTTCCATTTTGTTTCATATGCGATTTTGTGATTTTTTTTTTTTTTTTTTTTTTGCACAAAAGCAATTGCATTTTTAATTAAGTAGCGGAGATTTTTTCGTTTAGTAAAGAGGAAAACGTTTTATTGTTATGCAGTTTTGTTTGCATTTCGATATCATTTGATTTGATTATTCGATTCGATTGGTTGGCGTTTTTTTTTGTTGTTTTTTTTTTTTTTTATTTAAGGTGCATACATTTTCATTTGTTGTTCCAATTGAAGTTTGATCAAAGCGTTAGCAGGCGTATTTTTTAAAGAAAAGCAAAATTAATTTGATTTATAATTTACCATCACGCTTGATGATGTTACTTTCAATTGCAATACTGGGAGTTTTTCTACGAATATTTTTGTTTAGTGAGCAGAGCAGCACAAATATGTATAACAAATATTTACACATGCAAATTTAAAAGTATAAAGAGAAAAAATTTGGAAAAACCACTAACAATTGGTAAACAAATATAACAAATATGAAAACAAAAACAATTCTTCGAAAAACAGGAAAAACATACACAGAAGCATATCCAAACATATATAATATTAATTTGTAGATTTTTCAGAATTTTGCTCGATGAGTTATCGATGAGTCTCCGATAAACCCTGTAATTATACAGCCTTATTAAATTAATTTAATTTAATTTAATTAATTAATTTTTTAATCGCGAAAGCGGTATCAGAGAAATCGTAGAACAATTTTAAAACGTTGTACTTTTATTAGGAAACGGTACGTATTGCAACACAATTCCGACATTTCCGCATTCATAGAGAGCATTATAAATTTCATTAAAATGCTGATGAGTCATGGGGTTTAAGATTTTTACACGCAAATCAGTCACCAGTTTTCGGGATGACGCCTTCTAACTGGGCTGAAATCAAAAATCCACGGCAAATCTAGTCAAGAGTCAAGGTAATATCGATTAATTCCTTTGATTATCGCCGTGTTGTTATTGCCAGAAAATCAGATGTAATGGGTGTTCGAGAGAATAAAATCGTGTGAAAAGACCACAATTTTTGAATGAAAACTCATGAATTTTGCACTACGATAACGCAAAATCTCAATTTTCGGTCGAGAACTCAACAAGTATCATCGAATAATGACCGTATTAACCTGTCTAACTGACTTTTTTCTCTTTTCAAATTGAAATTACCACTTCAATTCACCCATTCTAAGTTGACGGAACACATAAACGACAATTTGTGGTGGGAACTGAAAAATTGCTCATTGGCTTAAGTGTGATATTATTGAGGAAGGGGCCTATTTTGATGGTGATACAATGAATTTTGATAATAATAAAAAAATTTGTATTTTATTCACCAATTTCCAGTATTTGTTCGGATAGAAAATGCAGCATCATAAATGCAGAATAAGATTATTCAGATCTAGTATAGAATTTGATAAATTATGTATAATATTGGGTTGTTTGGAAAGTTCGTTCAGTTAATTCGTTAGTTCACCATACGTCACTTCTCATGATGTAGAGTTCCTTCAAATGCTATCATAACTTCCTCCTACCCCTTCTCTATACTGTTTACTATTATTTACTTGTGCTCTAGTTCTAGTCGTGAGTGGTTATAGCGTTAAAAAAAAATTTTTATGTGGTAAAAATGAACGAAAAAGAGCATTTTAGGCATATATCCGAAAAGGAAAAAGAGCTGCTGAAGCCAGCCGAAAAATAAAGCTCGTTTATAAAGAAAACGGACCAAATGAAAGAACTTGCCAAAAATGTTTTAAAAGATTTTCTAAGGTCGACTTCTCCGTAGCGGACGCTCTCACATCAGGACGACCAAAATAAATTGTTTTCGGGGGATGCGAGATTTAAATATTCCTAATCCCTGTGCAACAGTTACGACAATAGCAGAAATAATAATAAAATCAGTCTCCACCATTCACGGAGTCATAAAAGAGCTTTTATTTGTGAGCAACCTCGATGTGTGAGCACCTCAGTTTCTCTCCGAGGCCTCACACGGCCTGCGGACCCTTCAGAAACTGTCAGAGCTTGGGTGGGGAGTTTTACCTCAGCCACCACCACCGTACTCCCCAGAACTCGCCCCGTCCGACTATCGCCTATTTGTAGTCTGAGCAACTATTTGAAGGATTTAAATTTCCATAACGACGAGAAAGTGAAAAATCGATTTAAATGCCTTCTTTCAGAAAAACCACTCGAATTTTATGAGAGGGGAATTTAAAAGCTCTCAGAGAGGTGGGAAGAAGTTATTAAAAAAGGGGGAGATTATATAATAGATTAAAATAATTGTTTTTTTTTTATATATAAATATTTACAAATTTCCTTTAAAACCCGAACGAACTTTCCGAACCACCCGATACTTAGAAAGTGTAAAATAAATTTTTTTATACAGTTTATTTCTATTGATCGATGGTAGGCAATTTCTTCTCGGCAAAATTGAATAATACAGATGTGAGTAACTTGGAATTGCAACAACATTCTGGACATGAACTTTCCACCAAGATCGTGCAATTTAATTCTGCTAAACTTTTTTTTTGCGGAGCCAGGTTTATACCAGTAAGCGATAAATGGCCAATGCCCTTGAGGTCAACATAACCCAGACCATGGCTCAAAATCAAACTGATGTATATGGCAGAGTCATTGAAAACTTAACATATCGAATCAGCGCAATCGTGCGAGACCGCAACTGACATTTGAACGATATTATATGCTATACATAAAATATCAATGACAGATCCTTCAAATAAAAAAAAGATAATATATCACACAATTTAAACACCTATTCCTCCTTATTGCAAAATGTATTACACAAATTTTATTAGTAAAATTGTATTTTATTTAATAATTGACTTTATTTAGATTACAGACTAAATTGAGGGGTTTTTAGGCGTTGTTACCTCAATAAATTCATTGGAGCGATATTACGGCGATAAGAGTGTTTTCAATAAAGGGTGCTACCAACTGTTCAATCGTGGCGTGATGCTTAGTACATGCGACTACAGGGTTCATAACCCCGGGTTCAATCTCGCGTACAGCCACCTATTATTATTTGAGCGGTGTCCACCTCAGTATGTCTGATGATCATTTTGAGTAATCAACAAGTCTGGCAAATTCATCACAAACTGTATAGCAGTTATTCGAAATTTATACGAACTGTCTTATCGGGCTCGAAGGACCAAATGTTTAGCACTTGTTCAGAATTTATACGGACTGACTTATTTGGCTCGAAGGACCGAATGTTTAGCGCGGCCTTAATAATTAGAACGTACATTTTGAGTGTTTTACCAGAGCAGATTTTATTTAATACTAAAATATGCTCGCAAACTGAAGGAACAGTACACAAACTAAACTATTTATAATCATTATCACTAATGCTTCATACGTATTGCGCACCATGCAGAGCGACATCACACACGCAGACAATGAGAGTGGATCAGCAATTGTTTAAGAGGTTTTCATGTTATCCGTTGCGGTTAGCGTTTCATATCTTAAACTGTTTATGATATTTTATGTATTTATTCCTTGGCATAAGTTGTAAAGGGTAGCAAGGGATACATGTGGCATTTATACGATTCAAAATGCAATAAACACAAACCAAACAAACGTTACAGGATAAGATGACCCATCTTATCTTATTAAAAATGTGTGACGTTGGGAATCATCGTTAAACTGTAGGCCCCGTTGAATTAGTCTAAAATAGAATTCGTTTAAGCTTACTGAAAGTGAGAAACTCTGCTCTATCTCATTCAGGGAAACGAGGGAATTTCTTTTTTTTTTTTTTTTTGAGTTATTGATAATCTAATCTCTAATCAAACTCTTTTCAATACTTAGCAAAATTCAACTTTGGAGATGATATTTTTTCTAGCGTCATTACAAATTTCCAACCATGCTTTATTTCTACTACATTCTATAGTACAAATAACACTTTTTGTACAAAAACATTAAAAAGTAAATTTGCAGTTGAGTTTTTTGATAATTTATCCTCTGGGACATTTCGGTCGAATTAGATACGACGGGATTGGAGTACGTTTTAATTTCACTTTGTATAACTTTATTTTCCAATGTTCAGAAAGTTGGTTGAACTTCCCAACCACCAAAAGAAGCAAACTGTAATAGAGAAAATTCACAGAACAGCAAAAAAATGTCAAATTTATTATCAACTTATATAAATGCAAGTAAATAACAAGACTGAATATTTGTTATTCTTATACAAAAACAATTAAAAACATTAGGGTGACAATTAAATGTAAGGAAAACTAAAATGTTGAAATACTGAATATTGTGTGGTCTAATAATTCGGTGTCTAAATGCAAACTTAAGAGAAATTGTCTAACATGTCCTAAATGGGGCTTGGGAGAACTTTTCACTATAGTAAAATTATACATGTCCTATTGTTAGACCCGCTAAAAGGTTCGTGTTATTTAATAACGACATCAAACTTCATTTTGAGAAGATTTTGCTAAAATTGTCGATTAGTTGTCGTCAGGTACAACAGTATGCCACTGGCTTAAAAAAACTTTTTAGTAGTTAAGTCGGGGGTTGAACCCACAATTATATACTCGATAATTGCGTATACTACTCACTCCGCCTCTGTCGGCTTTAATCGAAAAAATACTATGTACAAAATTTAGGTAAAATCTTTTAACAATCAAATGAGACGCATTTGAGTCAAAAGTATTCCTATTTAAATATTTGCGTGACAGGCTGGCCGTGACATGGTAGTGAGAACACGCTATTATCAGGAATACGTTGGTAGGTTCGAGCTGCTTTAAAAGCATTTACCATTATATGAGTGGCTGTCACTTCGACGAAATTTTTAAAACTTCAACTTTCCTCCAGTAATCGACAAGTCTAGTTAATGCAGACGTTCGGAATCACCTTTAAACTGTACGTCCCGTTCAGTGCATTTACAAATAGAATTCGTTTAAGCTCCCTGAATGTGAGAAGCTCTCCCTTATCTTATTCACGGGATGGGAGGACATTTGTTTTGTCATATAAATATATTTTCATATGGACGTTCATGGAAGATTGAAGCATTGCTCTAGTTTGGCCTCATTATAAACTCATGGAAATCTGAGCAGACTAAAATAGCTCCACAGCTGTTAAATGGCGAGTTAATCAAATTAGCTGTTGTGAAAGTTATTGACAAATTAAGTTTTTTTCTCCCGGCTTTTCCATATAAACGTAAGGATAGGAAAAATGATCAAATAGACTAGAAATGGCTTTGAGAAGAATCAAATCAGCTGGGTGAAATTAGGTGGCTTTGAGAAAAAATAACCAATTTGGCTTAATTCTGTGAATGCCGATTCAAAATACTGACATAAACGAGCTAAAGACATACATAAATCGGTACTCTGTATCCCAATTTTTAACATGAGTTTTAGAACCGACTTTTCGTGTTATAGTAATTTATTGTGCTTTAGGCAACTTAAATCGTTGTGATGGCATATATCGTTACTTTAATATTAAAAGGCTTTGTTCTCCATTCTCGTATTTATCGACTCGTGCGGAAAGTTCGTTCGTTTATTTACGAATTTATTTACAAGAAAACAATTATTTTAATTTATTATATAATCTCCCCCTTTTTTAATGACTTCTTTCCAACATTCTGGAAGCTTTTTAAGTCCTCTCCCATAAAACTCGCGTGGTTTTTTTTAAAAAGGGTTCATTTCCTCGTCGTTATGGAAATTCAAATCCTTCAAGTGATTACTCAGACTGCAAAATAGGTGATAATCGGATGGTGGGAAGGGAGTAGGTCTGCGGGTACGGCGGGGGAGATAAAACTTCCCACCCAAGCTCAGACAGTTCCTCGTGGGTCCACAAGGCAGTGTGAGGCCTCAGTGAGTTGAGTGTGAGGTACCCACACATCGAAGTTGCTCACAAATTCGGGCTCTTTAATGCCCCGTGAACGGTTGAGGCTGATTTTATGATTATTTCAGCTATTTTCCTTACTGTTGCATGGATATTAACAACAATTAAATCTCTCACTTCCTCGGAAACAATTTACTTTAGTCTTCCTGATCTGGGAGCGTCCGCTACAGATAAGTCACCCGTGGAAAATCATTTAAACCATTTCTGGCAAGTTCTTTCATTTGTTCCAGTTTCTTCATAAACAGGCGTTAATTTTCGGCAGGCTTCAGCAGCCGCTTTTCCTTTTCGGCAATTATACAGCATAATATGCCCAAAATGCTCTTTTCCGCTCATTTTTTTTCACATTTTCAAACTTTCGTTTTTTAAACGCTATAACCACTCACGACTAGAACAAGAACACAAGTAAACAATAGTAAACAATTTAGAAAACGGTTGGAAGGAAGTTTGAAAGAACTCTACGTCATGAGAAGTGACACATGGTGAACTAACGAATTAACCGAAAGAACTTTTCGAACAACTCAATGTATTGACAAAGATCAAAGAAGCCTGAATTTCTCATTATCCTCAGAAGCGAATATTTTTGTCAAATTAAGAGAATGTAGTGATAGGACTTTCCCATGACGATTTCATTAATTCGTAATTTTACAGTATCTAAATGTCTCTATAAAGAAATGTGGATTTTCCCAGTTATTTGCATAAAAATGTCTATTTTATCTGAATTTTAGGATTGCAATATTTAATTTTTCCATACATTTAATTGCCACCCTAATATACGCCGTTCCATGCAGTACAAAATGTCATTTCCTTTTAAATTTCATTCGAATTGTTTCGAATGATAATAAAGAAAACAACTTGATTAGCTATCACTAGTACAGAAAATTGTTCAATAAAAATTATTTGGAACATTTGCAAAAAAATAAAAGGTTGAAAATATAATTGTTACACATCGAATTTTTTATTACACGTAACATATGTTTTTTCTTCTAGAAATGATACGTCAGCTGCTATGTGAAAATAACAGCTTTTTTGTATTAATATGCGAAGTTCTTTTATCTCTGATATGGAATAATTATTTTAAATTGAACATTTTAATAAAAACACAGACAATTTATCTCGAAGTCATTACCGTTGACTGCAGTAAATGGAAAAAAGTCACTACAATTAAATTTAATTAGAGCACTAAAAATGTCAGCCAATTGTTTTACCAAATTAAATGGTCTCATGAATGGAGTTTGCACACCTCTTCATTATAAAGTGTTGTCAAAATGGGTTAGGTCGAAATTGACAGCCCGTGGCTGCCATATTCATGATTCAGTCACTGATGCCAAACCTCGACTGAACTTATTTTATTAACAAAAATAGCAAAGACAGCGCGATGGTTCTTTCATAGTTGACACTCCAATGTTTGGTGAAGAAATTCAGTACGACCACTTCGTTAAATTGTCAGTCAGCACCCATTCGACCAGAAAGGAACGCCAAATCGGTCTAGAGCATCACGACTGTGATTCTCTGTGACAAGAGAAACCGCGGAAATTAATTTCCCGCCATACGCAAGACTTAAATTTTCGCAGACTTCAACTTGGCGAATTTTGCTTTAGTCTTTGGCCTGTACCCGTACAATATACAAACGAACCAGGAGCTTGAAGTTGATTACCATCCATCGACTGAGCATCGGAACTCTTAGAAGAGAATTCTGAATTTAGGACGAAAAATAAACTTAAGCGGTAAGGCAAATTTTTGGATGAGCGGCTATGTTGTCAAATATTTGAAATGACACCAACCCACATGAGTTTCACCAGTTGTCAGTTCGTCTACAAAAAGTTACTATTTAGAGCAGATTTTGAGGCTGCGGCTTAACTTGTACGTATAACTTTAAACGACGTTGGTGAAACTATCACCAATCAACAAATTTCTTTCCGCTCAAATTTATTGAAAGAGAAATGGACGAAATTTGATTTTAGCAGAGAGGCACTGCGTGCATCAAAGCGAATGCCACAATGCATAATCTGCATGAATGATTTGAGGACATGATTATCTCTTGCAGAGCTGACATGGATTGGCCACCAAGATTGAATAACAGAGCGAACACCACAATGCACGTGTGATTTGATGATATGATTATCTCTTGCAAAACTGACATGGATTGACCAACAAGATCGGATGATTTGGCCCCGCTATACTTTTTCGTGTAGGGTTTTCTGTAGTCGCAATTCTATGTCAAAGAGGTGCAATCGACCAATGCCTTTATGGTCAACATAACGCAGCCCCTCGCTCAATTTCAACAGGTGAAAATAAGTGAAAATAAGACTTCTCCGATTGATGCCACCATGCGAAGTATTTTAACGACAGGCCTTTAAAACAAGAATTAGAATCTTGTCAATACCTCACACATAATTTGTTTAAATCGATTTCAATAACTGTCTGTCCTATTCGCAAATCCGCTTAATATTTATTATCTTTGTGGCCATCGGTAAACGAGTAGATAGGTTCGTAAATTATCCTGTCCTTCCACATCATACAATTCTAGTGGCCTATTAAGTGTTAAAAACATTAATAGAGGTCTTGGCGAAGGAATTCTCCCCTATTATTGTTCAATACTTACTGCATGATGAATGAAGAAACCACCTTCGGAAACATATTTCAATATTTTAAAGTTGTTGTGAGCCGTATGACCATAGCTGACCATGTTTGTGTACGGTCGCTTTTTTGCCTCCTCCTTCATGACTTCTGACGAAGGACAAGAAAAAATCTTATTTCCTGTACGATTTTTTTTTTGTTATTTTTGTTATTTTTGAAGAACCATCCCCTCGTCCAGCAAACTCCTAAAGTTGCGAATTCACAGTATGGGTAACAGCTACATAAATGGCATTTTACGCCAACATCACTTTAAGGATTTTTTACTTAGAGGGATTTGATGAAATTAGGGAAAGATAAGATTTATATAAACCTAATAATGACCATCAGTTTGTTGCAGTGTTGGGCGGCCTTTTGTTTGTTTCTTATTGTTTGAGTTTTTGACCATAAAAACATTTATAGTTTGGTTTTTGTTAGGGTCAGAAGGTTTCCTTTGTTTTTTGCTTCCTTTGTTTCGTTCATAGATATGAGAGTTAATATAATTTGGGCAATTTGTGATGGTGTAAATTGATTACTTAGGATGGGTGATGAGAAAAAAGGTGAGATGGTTTCATCTTCAAATGAGTGGAAAATAAACAATCTTGAAAATGCGCCAAACGAAATATCCTTTTTCTCACCAGTCATGCCTTTTCACATCCTAAACGATACGCTTACAAACTTTGGGGTCATATCAACAATACCCTAAGGAAATTGTAGGTACGTGTGTCCGTCTGCGTGTGTTCGTCTGCGTGTCGATGATTTGGCACATCCATTAAATCAATGATGTTTGTAGATGTTGTGGTTGTTGTTTTTGGAATATTGCTTCTCTTGCCCTTTGGAAACTTTGTGTGCTTTGCAGGGGCATCTGAAAGGCGCTTAAAGTAAAAAAGCAAACAAAACCTATTCTATAATCTGGAATTGTTGATTTATATTTGCGAAACTTTGCAGACATATATTATTGGCTTCTATGGTAATACCAAAGTGAAACATAAAGTGGAATGTGAGTAGCGAGCTTCCAGGGAGAAGCCAAAATATTTGACTCAAATTATAAATGAAGTTTCTTTGATCAGGCGTTTCCATTCGTGTTCTTCTTCATTTGTGACCAAGAAAATCTGGCAATAAAAAGTTGTAAACATAACAAGTTTTATTATCCCACAATACTTGACAAATTCAAAATTGCAGCCGAAATCCTGGGGACAGAAACCAACCTCTGAGTACGTGAGCATCTTTAAGGTAACTTCCGTTTCCCCAAAAAAGAAATGAAAATATCAACGAAAAAAAAAAATACAAATATTTACATATATTGAAAATTATATAGAGAGTACGTGCCTGTAAAATTCGTTTAGCATACTCCGATATGTGAAACCGTAAATATTTGGTAAATATCGTAATTTAAATTGACGATAAAACGAACGTGTGTCTGTACGTTTGGTATACCAAATAACCACATCTGTAGACAGATTCCAGTTGCTTTTTTAAATGCAAACACTCACAAGCATACCCATTGACACACAAGTATTGTCACTGTTATTGTCATTTATATTGACATAGCAGTATTTGTAATTGTATGTATATATACGTACATACACACATGTATACATAAGCACACATGTCGATGAAGATGAGTATGGTTGGATTTGCACACCAAGTACAGATTTTAATAGAGACAGTAAAGGATTTGCGTATAAACTATTATACATACATATATAATATTTGTGTATATATATACTTCCCTTCATCTGCATGTGTGCTTATGTATATGTATATATATATATATATATATGTCTAGTAGTTTGAAAGAGTTACATGTCTCAAAGGCTTAGAATTTTCTTCAACTTCTAGAGCAAATTTCTTGTTTGACATCTACGTGCATCCTGCTCAAGGACGTGCAGGCGGGTAACAATGCATTTGTTGTGGAAATGCAAAATCGAATGTTTTCTGTGTTACATAAAATCTCAAATGTAGCTCACGGTCGTAAAAGTAAATAGAAGAGTTTCAAAGCTATTTTGGGATATAAAGAACAGGATACAAATAGGATACTAAACATCACTTGCATTTTTTATTTATCTCAAATATTAAAAGTAACATGTCAAGTGTATGGAAGACAGTTTTCGAGAAGTGAATTCAGATCTTTTGATAACATTTAGAAACAAAGCATTTAAAGAAATATTTTCAAGTGAAGACGCCAAGTGAGGGCTCAAAAATTTTAAAAATTTTTATACCATCACCTGAAGAAATGAAATGAATCACTTGATAAAGCACCAAATATTTTTCTGTTTCACGACTTTTTCGACTGAACGATGTCCGTCTGTCTGTCTATCTGATTGACAGGTGGACAAGATAACCGCCATAAATCAATATGAAATTTCTTAAAACTTGTCACAGCCAAATATAGTAGATGGAGATTGCAAATAGTCTTTGTGAGTCCATCTCATCCGGTATCTTTCACGCTGTAAAAAGAACCAGCTGTAAATCGGATTTGTGTTTACCTACTAAAGAAACCAATTTTTAAAGATGGTAAGGAAAATAATGTTACGTGTAACAAACCAATTTCTAAATTAACAAATGTTTCGAAAATATTTGACCATATTTTTATATATATAAGTCTACTGTACGGGTTGTCAGTGAACTCCTCCTAAACGGCTGGACTGCTTTGCATAAATTTTTGTATATGCATCTGGGTGGTACCCGGGATGGTTTAGATTTACAATTGGGACCAATTGGACAAAGGGGCGTGGCACCTCCCATACAAACAAAAAATCAAAAATCAATTATTTCTGCTCCTGTTTACGGTATTTGAACAAAATTTGGTACATTGGTTTGGTGTACATATCTTAAGTGCTGCTGCAAATATGGGCGGGATTGGACAATGGGGAGTGGTACCTCCTATACAAACCACAAATTAAAAAGAAATTATTATTTCTGCTCCTGCTAACGGTATTTAAACAGAATTTTGTTTAACATTGATACATTTCCAATAAAAATTAAATTTGAAGGCAAAGCAACGTTTGTCGGGTCGGCTAGTAATTTATAAGAAGTTATATTATTATTTTTTTCAATTACATCACCATCTCGGCATGGATTTTATCCAGGTAGATTTACCACAACAAATTTAACCATTTTCGCAGAATATTGTATTTCATCATTTGAACTTGGACATCAAGTTGAAACAGTTTACACCGACTTCGTCAAAGAATTTGATAAAATATTTCATAGTGTACTTTGTGCTAAGTTGCAATCTATGGGACTTCATTCCTTGATGTTAAAATGGTGAAAATCGTATTTGTCAAATAGAATATGCAAAGTCGTTATTAGTGGTTATGAATCTCTTCGATATTTTTAAACATTTGGCGTGCCGCAGGATAGTATTTTGGGATTTTTGTTAATTAATTTAATTGTAAATGACATTTCTAACTCTTTTAAAAAAGTAAGTTTTCTTTTATATGCAGATGATTTAAAAATATATAAAAAAATTTCTAATATTTCTTAGGCTCCACATCTTTGGAGTATTTAGATAATCTTATTGATAGGTGTTTCCTAAACAAAATTTCATTAAATCGATCGAAATGTGTCCATATTTCATTTTCAGGGTCTCGTAAACCAATTTAACTGGTTTCCACACTGCTAAAATGAAAATGGATTTAGGCGTTATTTTTGGTACGGCACTGACTTTTACCTCGGATACAAATTATACTACCCTTAAAGCTTACTCTATACTAGCGTATATTAGAAGAAACAGTTCCGATTTCCCAGATCCTCATACCTTAAAAATAGTGTACACTTCCTACGTAAGATCAAATTTGGAATATACCTCTATTGTTTGGATTCCCCTTTGTCAAGTCAACATATCACGCATAGAAAGAATTCTGCGGGTGTTTCTGAAATTTTGCTCTCTCCTCAATTAACTTTGGTGATTTTGTGCCTCCTTATATTTCCAGATGCTGGTTACTGGGCTTACAGCCTTTGCAATATCGCCGTATTTATCATACCTTGATATTTGTATTCGATGTAATAGCTGATTCTGAATTATTGTCGCTAATATTGTTTTATGTTCCGCTGAGATCACTTAGATATCATTATATATTTAATGTTCCATAAAATATGCCCAGCATAGTGCTTTGAATAGGAAGTCTTTTGAACTCAGAATCCTAAATGAGATTGCTAGAAATGAATACCCAATTCAACATCTAGAGTTTGGTATGTCTAGAAACAAATTTAAACTGTTTCGTTTAAGATATTTAAAATAAAATAATTTACATATTTACATAATTTTCTTGAAACATGTTATGTCAATTCTTAGTCTGTAAGGATTTATATGTCCATAGACTTAAATAAATAAAATGAAAAAAGAGAAAAAAAAATTTAACAGATTTTCCAAATTTAATTTTTTCCTGTTACTACTAATTTATAGATTGCTGTGACCTAAATTTTTCTCCACTGTATTCCCCTCCAATGCTTGGTAAAATTTAGAAAAATCGACCAATAAGCAACGTGTCTTCTGGTACCTCCCATGCAAATAATCGTGCCTAAACTTCAATACTTTAGCCATAGTTTTAAGATTATATGTATTCGAATTCATCATTACCATTCTTAAATTTGTATTAAAATTAATTTTTTTTGCACAATAAACTATTTGTACTATTGTACTACTTGTATTAATGTCGTTTTGAATGAATTTAATATTTAACCAACGAAGCGGTTATCAATGAAGTTATGAGTGAGAGTTTGTGCACTAAATTTAACTGAAGTCTTAATTGTAATACATGAAATCAACTGTTGTCGGAAGTTCTGAAATGAGAAAAACCTACTTATGACCCAGATCTCAACTGGTGAGCACAATTCGTTGCCTTAATGAACCTCGCTTGTAGTTTCTTGTAATTTTGTTACGATCAATTTGATTGCATATAATTTCATATGACTGTGAAATTTTGTGATCCAAATTACAAGTTCAAATTTTCTGTTCGCTGATGCAAATAAACTGTGAAATTGGTCGTCCTAAAGATCATCACTATTGGATGAATCGCAATACAGTCCAACATTTTAATTCCACAAAAGTAACGAGAGGGGTATCAAATTAATTAGAGGATTTCCCGCTGCTTCCCTTGCCATTCACATTAATCATCTCTATCAACTCAAAACCACCTCTGTACAAACCGATATAACCCGCATACGTTCAAGTTTCAATCTTGCATTAAATTCAATCGAATATTATACACCGTAAGAGTTTGTTAAGATAGGTTATGAGAATACAAATGTACTGCATTGTCACACCTCTTCTGATACCTGCATAATAAATTTTCGAAATTCTATTTTTTTTTTTTTTCAATTTCAATTTTATTTATTCATAATCGTTAAGCCCTTCATAAGCCAATTGTGACTACATAGTATTAAGTTTGAAACACGCAATGTTAATATTCGTAATAAAAACTTATTCAGCAATAGCAATTGCAAGAATGTAAAATTGGTCCTCAATAACAGTAGTCGAAGCAAACCTCTATTGGCAAACTTCATCTTAAGTTGAACTATTTTAGATGTACGATAGAACAATCGATTTACATTTATTAAAAGAGTATGGCAAATCTCTCTCATTATATGGTATATTCGAATTTCAGAGTCTACACACGCGAACTCTAAACGAATTTCTGATTACCATCGAACTAAAACTAAAATAAATTAGTTACTGTATTGGTGAAGAAATCGAAAAGTTAAATTTCGATAATAAATATTCAGGTTTCATCTTTCATCACCTTATAAAAAAAAGCATAATCACTCTCATGCTCACAAAATTGTCAAAAGAACAATATAAAAAGTCAAATATTAAAGGAGTAACATGATCGTAAATATCAAATCTATACACAAATCGTATAACTCTGTTAAAACAGCACTTTATTCTATCAAAGTAAGTACGCGCTGTGCCACAATAAAATTCAATTCCATATATAGGTATAATGAGAGGACTTAGTATCGCATACGGAATGCGCTTTCGAATTTATATGGGAAAGTTATGCGCTCCACAATAAGACTCTCTTTAATAAAAATGATAAAGTCAATGGCCTTTATAGCTTTGATGTAAAAAGAAAATTCTATAAATCCATTAAAACGAAAACTATGCAAATTATTAGCTAATCCAATTTCGAGGAATTCAAAGCTATAAAATTAGCTTCAAACCAGGAAATTATGCTTTGTAGGTTGTCCTTTATTTTGTTAAATAAATTATCGGTGTTACAATTATTATTAGATACAAAAAATGATCGTTCGAGGAAAAGAAAAATTAAAGTTGACATAAATGTATTGTGTAGTGGGAATACCTTGAAGATTATGAAATTAATTGGGACGAAAACATAAATATTTTTTTGAAAAAAAAAAAAAAAAATAAAATAAAAACTGGTCTTGCCATTTGGTTACATTTGCAGATGTTTATTTGGTTTTGTATGGATGATGGTAGAGAGATCGCGAATATAGTTTTATGCAATTCGTAATATAAATCCGTAAAACACTTCTTATTTAAAGCCCTTTTTGCCTAGGCCTAAAAATTGGACAATTCCCCTTAATTTTAATACAACTTTTCCCGAAAAACTAACTTTAGTCTCGGCGCATGCAAGTATGCTGAAGAACTTGGTTTTTGGGCGTTATGCACCTATAAATGAACGAATGCCGTCAAAGAGTGGATTATGAATAAGCAGTTTCATTTTTTTTTTTTTCAACAAAAAAATTTGTTTGTGGTTTACTAGAAAATTTAACCTCAAGTCTCAGTTGAGCTGACGTCAAAAATTCTCGCAATTTGATACAGTAATTACTTTTAGGGGTTGGTGGTCCAGGTATGTCTGTACAAAAGTTTAGGTAATGCAGACTTGGATTGTTTTCTTTGATTCATGTACAAATACATTTAAGACTAAAAATTGCCTAAGTGATTTTAAGGCATATTTGAGGTTGAAATTTAGAAGAAACATGTACAGAGTATTCACAAATTTAAATATTATTTAAAAATTAAATTAAGCATGAAAGAAGGAAAAAGGAAAACCTGTAGTATATATAAAATTATGTGAAAACATACATTATTCAGCAATTACACAAGAAACGTTTAAAGGGTTTTCAAAAAGAAGTTCATTTTACATTGCGATAGTCTGCTTATTCTTTTCATATTAACCGGCAAATTGTTATACTCTGAAAGACCCAACGCGTTATTTGGTAGTATCTGAACTGCTTCTATATGTTCATAGATTTTTTTGATGTCTTGTATTATATGTATATACTCGTAGACTATTGGAACGATTGATGTTTATGAAGTCCATGAAGAGGCAATTTGGATTTACAAACATTAACGTACAAAGATATAGTTAAATAAAAATTTGGTAAATTGTAATTTATCCCCACAATATTCATTGCATTTAGCAAGTTTCCTGGCAGACTTGTTTCTGTTTAAATATGTCGTAAGCAGCTCGGGTAAATATCGAACTTGGAATATCTCAGAGTTTCTCTTTAACTTGTAGTGTAATTGTAAATGGTCTAAAGGGACTAGAAATTGCTTGTAACCACACGCAATACAATTATTATGTTTTCACTCCAAATTAGTGTTAGCAATCTACGTAGAACTATAATATATTTTCTGCCTTTTGAAAGGAGAGCATTTAGCATATCTATGCTAGAGTGGAAAGGTGCTAAATCCATTTTTTCATTTCACAGGAAAAAACAACAGTTTTGTTGTTTGAAATTACACTTAAAACTTGACTGTTTAAATTTTCACAGCTTCTGAATTCTGTAGCTAGAATAAATTCTTACCGGGCTAATCAAAGACTTTTGCAGGTTAGTGCAATATTTATATTTAAGTCAATTTATACGTCGACAAAAAACTTTTCATAAAAACACCTTTCTACTCTATATTCTTGTATGCGATGTGAACAAAATTTTCGCATGCTTCGCATCCACTGATGTTTGCATGAAAATATTTTTCGATTTGAAATGCTTTTGCTGTTAAAAACTATAAATAAATGTGTTGTAATAGTTATTAGAACATCGATTTTTATGACAAATTTAAGAAAAAGCCGTACTTTCTGTTGTACACGAATCCATGTAATGGGATTCCTACTCGTAGACAACATTTTCGACAAGAACTCCGAGCCCAGCCAAACGGAAAGTGGTAGAAAATTTCTGCATTCGCACCTATGCGACAAAAAGACTATCAAACATAGCCTCACAATATTATACGTAAATGGTAGCGCAGAAGTAACGCTAACGGCAACCATATGAATGCGTTCTTGTGCATCATTTGGTTTTAAATCGTGAACCAATTGCGTCGTATATGAGCAAAGATGTAACATAAGTAAAATTCTTTGCGAAGACCGCATAGACATCTCTAACTGCTAAGAACGTCACCTGGTAGAAGTTTCGGGGGTTTCCTTGTTGCCCAAAACGCTGAACCAATCGGTAAATTGTTGGAGCGCTAAGAGCATTTCGAACATAAAAGAAATTTCGATATGATCTGAATAATCGAATGCTGACTTTCAAAGTAAAATGGAACAACTTTGGTTCTTTGTTCTGTGCTAAGTCTTTCCATCTTAAATTTCCCAAGTATTTTTTAGTTAATACCGTAAAGAGACAAAAAAATATATTCACTGATCAAATCTTAACGTCACTTATGCGCTACCCTATAGTTGATTATTTCCAAGCAACTAAAAGTGCGTATGAGCATTTTCAGGTTATTTGGCATTCAGTACGTATACGTTATGGTACCCAATTCAGAAATAAAAAAATTGCGCAACGAGGAATTTGGGAAAAAGGAGTAAATATATACCTCCTTCATAATCTTCTATATCTCCGGCCGCATATTATTTCACAAACCATCTTATTTTTTGTGTCAAAATATTTACATCTTCTAAAGCAATAACCCAAATTTGTGGAATTGTAAAATGACGTTTAATATTGCTGTAGCTGATCCTTTTTTCCGCCGCCATTTAGGCTTTGTGAATCAATTTAGCTTTCTGCCACCAAGACGGTAATGAAGAATGTGTGGCAAATCTGTTGAAATCATAATATAGGCGATGTTGCTGCGGCATAATTTCTTATAGTAATTACATTTATATAACCTCAATCTGGTGAAAAGTTTTCTACACATAGAATTAGTGCAAGCGAAGTTCTTATGATACGTGATGAGTCTATGAATTCTATCTTGTCAGTAATAGTCGTATTATATTTGTCTTTTGCTTAGCAATCATTTTCATTTCCCCTTAATTTTAATTCTTAGTGTATGCGATATTGGCCAATTTAGGTAGGAACAAATTGACGATGAGCAAAATTTACCAAAATTAACAATTTTGTTTACTTAGGCACATCAGGACATACTGCAGAGTTACCCATTTTTCGTTTTCAAGTAGTCAATCAATAGTAAAATATTTCTATAAAAATCAGTTGACAACGCCTTAGAACATATTTTCGTAAAATGAAAATCTATTGTGCAGCGTAGAATATTAAAGAAAGAAAAGAAGAAACAGAAATAAAAATGCTGCTTCTAAAAGGCTTTCCGAGAGCAGGGCGTGGGGGGTTTAATATGAGATGGTAGGAAAGGTATTTTTGCCGCTTAAATTGAGTTCTTGTTTGTGATAGAAACGACGATACACCCCAATTGCTTTTCGCCAAATCTATAAAAGACTGAATTGCATACGAAAAACTATCTCTTATATCTAAGAACATGAGCCTGTTAGAAATATTTTATTTCTTCCTGGTTTATGTAAGAAAAAGTGCTTCAAATTCTGAGTAATCGAAACAGTGTTTTCGACGGTCGGACTTGGCGATTTCTACTGTATACTATCGACATCAAGAACGGAATCGACGAAAATTGCACCTGATTGTCGGTTGCAATATCAGAACCATAAACATTGTCTACATTTGCAGCCGTCTAGTTTACGTTTTCGCTTTTATCGAAGAAAAACTTTAAAATATGGCGTGTTTTCTCTTTGCTGGTGTTCATTTTTGTGACGTACTCAAATAGTACAGAGTCAATCAATCACAAAAATATCTGAACATTTTTTTGGAGAACGATATCTCTGTGGTCACAACCCATAACAGCCTAAGTCTGTTTTTCAATATTTTCAGTACAGGAGTTTAAAGTTTTGAATCTCCACCGAAAATCAGGACAAGGTGTTTTTTGGAAAACTTTGCTACAGATTCCAAGGAAACGAATTTCTTTACTTAGTTGTTAACAAAAAATAGTTGTTTATTCTCGCAGTCAAAAGATATTATCGAAAAAGACACTTAGGCTCTTATGAATTGTTGAACGAAAGAAAGTCAAAAAGTTCAAGTTGAGTTAGGCTATTATTCCTGATTAAATAAAAAACTTTAAGTTTGGAGAAAGACCTTAACTCAATTTATGTTTATCAAAAAACGAAATTGTAATCCAGGCAATGATGAAAAAATAATGTTTATATTTGTTGTAATCCTAAATTGACTTAGGCAGTTATGCCAAAACAGTCATTTAGAAAAATAACTTAAGTTATTACGTTTTTAGGGTTAATTGCCTTCCTAGAAGAGATACAAACATGAAAAATTTAGAGCAAATAAATTTAGATACGCTGAATACGATGGTGCTAATAACCCAATTGTGTCCTAACTCGAGTTAGGCTGTTACGGGTTGTGACCACAGATCTTATCTTGCTAACGTAATCTTGCATAGTCTGACCGTAGTTATACATCGCCAGTTACATGGATTTGTTTTTACTATAAAGTATAAAAACCTATAAATGATAAAAACGTCTTTGAACAATTACTACTTTTGGCAACTTTGCAATAGCTCATATTTTCCTCAGTAAACCTCATCTACTATACTCAAATCATACATACGAAATTTCAAATCGGTATCTTGATTGTTAAAATTTTACTCAATTTTAGTTGCTGGAACCGCTTTTAAGGTTTATTTCCGATGTTTGTTGGCCTTAAATCTTTAAAGTCATCACTCTATTGGGGCACCAACTGCTTATACAATTTTGAAACACACAACAAATCTATATTATCAGTGTGCCACCAATAAGTTAGTTCAAGTTTTGCAGTCCTGATTCCATACAGGCAGCATGCTGTTCCAGTGCCATAATTGCAGTTTAGCTTTTATGGAGAAACATTTCCTAAAATCTCACATTCTCCCAAGCAAACTAACCATGTAGCAAAACCAAGAAAATACCAATAACTGCCTCAACGGACTCGTGCCTTTATACTTAAATGGAGCAGATATGCAGAATGTTGTTGAATTAAATAGAAAAATTTACATTTGCAATTGATATATGAAAATTACATTAGATAGTAAATGAATGTGGGCAGTAATTAAATGTCATATAAATATATCCGGCATAATCGCCATTATATAAATGATACTATTGATACATTTGAGGAAGTCATAGATTGCTTAGACATAAACAAGAATCAGTTGTGGAATTTATCCCCTCACAAATAAATTTTATGAATCCCATCATCCACTTTCTTTACCTCGTAAAAGCCAAAGGCATTTTAAACTTAAAATGGAAAGTAAAAAGTCAAAGTGACACAATGAATCACATACAGTGGAAAAAACTTAACTTTTTAAACGTAAAAAGTAATTAAAAAGGCACAAACACACAAACACAAACACAAGAAATAAATACAAATAGATTTAAAGCCTTAAGGCCAGGAAAATACCAGTCCAGTAGCAAGTTGAAAGCAAAATCTCAGGTGGGAAAGTGTTCGTGACAGTTTTCTCGCTCCAGAGAAAGAAAGAAAGAAAGGCGAATCCAGTTGTGTTAGCAATTATGTTACATTGATTAAGAAATTTAAGAAATGTAAATGCATTTAATGTTTTCGTTTCCGGAGCCTTAAGCCTTCATCCGCAATAACAATGAGAAACTGCCTTCTCAATAAGATCTAACTAAAAGAATAATAACATTTTTGACGAATTTGTGCCAAATTAACAACAAAATAACACAATGAAAAACAAGAATGCGAGGCAGGGCTGCATGTGTAAGTGTCTTCATCAATATCTTATGCGACAATAAGAGTTACATGCGTGAACTTGAATTTCAAACTCTTCTTGAGTTTGTGGTTGGATTATAAATACAACAAAGCACACAGTCCCGACGGAGATTGATACATCACACCAACAATCACCCCCTCCTATGTCTATCATTTTACCGTTCTCTTATTCACACTCCCCTTGCGTGAGACGCATTAGATGCCTCAAGGCTAATTGAATGAGAGTAAACGGATTTGCTGGCTTAAATGCTCACATGAATGTTTCGGTGTGTTTCTCTATGTCATCCATAAAGATGAAACTGAGCAGAAAAGGATCCTTAAAGGACTAAACGCTTCATAAATCCTGGTTTCGTTACGTATTGGCTGCGTGCCAATGATGACGATGATGATGATGATGATGTCACATAAGATTAAAAAAACAGAATATTTCAAAATGTGCCAACACTCATTTACCTAAAAATAATGGCGTAAGCGTGCTGTAATTTAAACAAACGTTTTATAGCTTAAGGATAACAGTTAAACGGTATAGAAATTAAGCATATATCAAAAAGATAGGAGGAGAAGGCATGAATGAAGCGACGTTCTGTAAACTTTTTCTTTTTTTCAAAATTTATCAAAAACAATCTAGAATCTAAGTAGAGAAATTTCACTGCCACAAATTTAGACGTTTTTCTTTTTTGGGGGGAAATGCATAATTTCTTCCGCCATAGACGACGAATATGGCTATTTAATGATGTCAAATACTTTCTACAAAATTTAAGTGTTCCAGATTTCAAAGGATACTTAGGCTGTTTTTTGACAACTATCAAAATGTGGATTAAAATAGATAACAAGTGGTTCAACATGTTGTACTAATTTGTTGCTCTCTGAGTGTTATTATCGACCGTCAAAGACAAAAATTATCTATAAACTAAACAGTGGGCTGAAATAGGTGGCAAATGGTTCAACATGTTCTACTAATTTGTTGCTCACTAAGTATTATTAGCGATATTTAAAGGGCAAGAATTCTCTGTTTTTGGCAGGGACCGTAACAGTTAAAATATTTATTGAAAACAATCTTTCCTTAAGAACTATTTCTGATGTTCGCTCCGAAAATAATTGATTTTTTTTTAATATTCACCCGAAAATAACAGCTGTTTTTAACATTTTTTTTATCGCCCAGAAACTGTTTGAAATAGAAATAACAAATAAAATTCAGTCAGTGAGTTTTTTTTGTCAAGTCAAAAATAAATATTAGTCAAAGACTTTTACTTTTTCTGACGATATATAAAAATCGTATAAAAACTTTCATTTCCCGTAGCTATAAATAGTATGCAAATGATTCAAAGTTAATTGCAAACCACCTTTGGTTGTATTCTAGGTAACAAAATAGTGTAGTTGTTGGAGATTTTATTTAGGACAATTTCCCTGTTTTAAATTAATTTAAATTTTATGTAAATTTATTATTTATTTTATTGTACTATAATTTTTGTCACAACTATATTTTGCTCTAACTCGAACTATCGCCATATCAACAACAACATGCAGTGAACCGCTTAGCTTTTTTCATCCAGTCTGTTGATCAGTCTACCGGTATTTCATTTGTCATATGTTTTGTCGCGACAAGTGCATGTACGAAATAATGTTCCCCTCCTGCTTTGTCTCTGTATACATTAAACTCTGTTCTAAAACTGAATCTATAAGCGACGAGAACTCTTGTTGTTGTTCTCTGCTAATTGCAAATCTTTGGCAATTTTTTTACCTTTTGCTTATGAAACAAAAAGAGTGGCTCGTCAGTTAGTTAGTTGAAGTCGATGGACACAGTTCTTGTCTGCCTTGCAGCATACTGTTGTATTTGTTAAAATAACTCTGCCTTGCTGCAGTTATAACTATAATTTATATTAAGTGTTCTATAAGACCACTCATTATTTTATAGTCAATAAAATAATACAGTGATCTAAAAATATAAACATTGGTTTTCTTTCTTCTGGCTCAAGTAGCCTAATTGTTCTATTCTAAGTGTTCATTGTGGCTCATCTAACCAAAAATCACTGTACGAGATTGTGTGTTGTAATGAATAATGAATGTTGAAATAAAAATGGGGTCAAATATAAGCCAAAATTTGTAAAATAATTATTTTTATCAACCACTGTTCCTATATATTCATCAATTAACTTTGCATTAATAACATTATAAGTTTTAATTTCATAATCACCTTTTATAATTATATTTAAAATTATAACTATAAATATAAAGTTATACATTACGAATTAATTAAACGATTTCGTAAAATGAGTACAAAGAATAATCAAGTAAACATTGATTATTATTTGTTACAAAAAAGGAGATGTAGAGTATTTCAAATGTCATAGTTGCATGTCTGCTGGATGTACTCGTAACTGCATACGAGTACTCGATGCTTATTGAGTTATGATTGGCCCAGTTAACGAGCCATCAGCTTATAACTGGAGATTCACCAGTTGTGATGAATTATTAACAAAATTTTATTTCTTATATATATTACTATATTTTCAACATTCATTATTCATGAGGACACTACAATAGAGACAACTACGGCAATGAGCCTACTCATATTTACACTGTGCGACAAAAAATCATTTTTTCATATTTCAATTTATCGTATTTCGCTGATCGCTTATGGTGAATCTAAAAGCTTATTTGGATAAAAAGGAAAATGGAGTCCGTTTACGGATATGGTCACCTACTTATGAAAAAATTTCATATTAATGGCTGGGAAAGAAGTGTTTTCTGGGTATTTGGGTGGACGTGACATATTTGCCATGATTTCTGAAGAAGTTTAATTACTAAGCGAGGGATGAAAAATCACATGTGAGATCCAGCCCTTACCATGCTCCAGCCCTTAACCACTGCAGAATATTTCCGTCTACAGAATGATCAACTATAATTTCACCACAATAGGATGAACAGTATGGAAGCCACACACATGATGTATATTTGTAAATGTGCGTGATTTTCATCCTACTGTAATACGTTCATTAAAATGTGATGAAATTTTATTGTCTTCATTTGTAGTTGATCATTTTCAGTTTATCAATCAATATATGCGTATCCTTTTTTGTCGATTCCCTAAAATGTCTTCTTCGAAATCTCACATTTTATGTGTTCGCAACAAATTTCAGTCATTATAAAACCGTGCCAAAAAGTTATGCTGAGTTGTTTCTTTCTTGGACGCCAAGTTTTCCTTTCCTGCTTATCATTTTATTTTATTTTTTTAATTAACTGGGAGCGTGCCTTTGCTATACCAAAATGAGGTTCTTGGCTCCAAGATTACTCATGGAAAAAGCAAAACGCTCTCCCTTCCGTTTGCCATGTTTTAGATAAAGTAAATCGTTTGTCTAGCTGATTAAGAATATATATATATATATATATATATATATATATAAGAACACATGTACACACATTTGTTCCATTTGCAAATAAAGCCGAATACGTCAAAATACTTTAAATTATAATTAATTTATAATTTAGTTTATATATTCAGAAAACTGATTTTTATTTTCTGTGTAATAGAATAGAACTTATTGGGATGAATTGGAAGAGAAGCGCAGAAGATCGAAGCGCTTGGAGTTATTTTCTATGGGCGGCGCATAATAGATAAGTATGTCTATTCCAATCGTAACCTAAGAACAAGAAGTGAGAGAATAAAGCTTACTCAACAATTTAGATTTTCAAAAAAGAAAAATGAAAATCAAAAATAAATCTTATGTTTGGATAGATATTATATAAATCAGAAATGATATTTATTATTCAGCGATATGATAAATTGTTAAAAATAACCTTTATTATAAAAATCAAAAATTAAAGTTTATTTCGAAATTAGATAGATGGGATCACAAGCGAGATTTTTGGTGTGCTTAACATATTTCTATCACATTTCTTTCACAATAAAGTTTGTAATTCAAAACTCCATCAATAACAGTTGTTTTCAGTCCATTGTTTTTAATTTTCATTTTTTTTTCTTAAGGAAAATTTAAAAAAATTCCATTATGCAGTTAATATTTGACCAAAAGTATTCGAATAATATTTTGCGGAAATCCTTTATCACCAGAATTATTTTCGTTCATATTTTGTGCAATTTCTCCGGTGACTTCTCAAAGGCAGACAGTAACCAAAATTATTCTACAAACACATTGTAGAATAATTTCTACTAGGGACTATTTAAAATGATAATACCTCACTACCCAATTTCTCATGTCCTTTTTGGTCCTTTTTAAAGTAATAAATAAAGTGCAGTAAAACCTTTATAACAATTTATTGAATATTTAAAGAACGCTTTAATTTAGAAATCTTCCACAAACGGTTGTGAATACGACCGGAAGTTTTTTGGATTTTCCTCAAATTGGATCGTTAAGAGCAAATGCATTCAAAGGCTACCTTTATTACGTAACTCTACAATTTACCAGCGATTTGAAATCACATATTTACAGGGAAATCTCTAGATATAGTTTTCTGTACATCATAATTCAAAATTGCGATAAAACACTTTTTTGGAAACTCCTCTTGGAAGACTTTATCTGTTTGTAAGGGCTGTAGGGGACTGCCCAAAACTACCTTTTCATAAATTGCAACGATAATGAAAATGATTGTTTGTCATGCTTTCGTGCTTAAGAGAAAATATTAGGAAATACATTTTGAAATGCAAGTGCTGTCACAGTAAAACTTACAATTAACCATTTAGAAAATTTAGACTTATGTATGAATCCATTGGGAGTGGACGATTCTGGAGCAGCTTTAGAGAGACTCCTGTTAGCAGTGGTTACGCACAAAGTTGGCGATTCGCTGTTGGGGCTGGTCATAAAAGCATCCGCATCACCGCCACCGGTCCCCTTGGCCCTCAAAGGCATTTTGTATAGTTCGTAAAAACCAACAGTAACAAAGTTCAGATAATTGATTATTTTGAACATAGAGATACAGAGAGAGAGAGAGAGGGAGAAAGAGATATAGAGACAAACACAGCAAACAACAACTAAAATGAAAACAGAAATTAATAAAGACGACTAATGGCATCAATCACATTATAAACATTTGTACGATATTACTAACATTAAGAATGTGCGTTGTGGGGCTACAAGAATTGATTATTGGTTATTAGTAGACATCCTTTTTGCCATTTGGGCTCTATAGACATTTAAATGTGTAAGTGTGAGTTAAGGCTGGGATCTGTTAGTTTTAGATTAGTTGGTGCGAGTGGTGTTGTTTTCTGCACTCCCAGTATGAGTTTTGATGATTTATTGGATTCTATCTGCTTGTTTCGTTTTACTTTGTTTTGTTTCGAATTCCAAGTTACCTGAAGCTCTCTGGAGATTTTATATAGACGTTTGGAAGCAGTTACGTCGGCGTTTAAAGGACGTGCGAAAAAAATTAATTTAAAGTTTACAAGTTATAACGTAGTCTTAGCAGATGTAAGTTTTTGTTATTTACAGTCTATTAGTAATATTTATAATATTTGCAATTATTTTAGTTTACTTTATTAATTGACTTAATTGAAGTTGTTAGAATTCTAATATATTTTACTATTTTTTTGTTTTAACTTTAGTTGTTGTCTGATAGATTGGTCACTTAGTTTACTAATTAAAGCTGTTTTACCAAATGCATTTAATTTTTAGTTAAAGTTTAGTTTTGTAATTTCATACTTTTTACATTTTTAAATAGTTTGACGACGATTTGTTTTTTACATTTCTTTTTCTTTTTGTAGTTTTTTCCTTTCGTTTCATTTACTTTGACTTTCTGCGCGTCGCTCACTTAATTTCTATACAATTTACAGAGTAATAAAGAGTTTTATGTTATTGTAGTTGTTGTATTTTATACTTTGGTCTTAATTAAATTAACATGGTCCATCTGGAGTTGTATTTGCAGTTTCAGTTAGTTGTACGAAATAAGAAACGCATTCGACTTTCTGCAACACTGGCACTTCTTTTTTTGTCCATTTGGATGGTGTGTGTGATTGTAGTTTCTTTTTGTTCCTCGTAGTTTAGTAAAAGTTGCGCTTTATTAATTTATAGTTTTCTTAATTAGACGTAAAGTTCATTTTGTTGAATTGGTCCATTAGTTGGTGACTTGAATTTTATTGTTGCAGCCTTATACGAAACGATCATCATCTTGTTCAAGTAATTTTGTTCTCTTTGAAAGCTGTTAAGTTATTAATTGGTCCTGTGAAAGACTCTGTTGGAAGAAAGAGACAAAAGAAATATGTAGAGACGTTGCCACATGTGCTAAATGTGCAACGACAAACCTTTGGCTCACCTTATGGGACATGTAAGAGAAGTCAGTTTCCAATATTCAGAGCAAAACAGTTTTAGTTATTATATTATATATATGATAATCATCGCTGCCGATGATAAAGTAAACATAAACCGCGTCTGTCAACAAATTGTCACGAGCATAACAGATGATTTGGAAAGGTCGTTGATCTTTAAGTCCTAACGAATATACTGCAAACGTAATATAAATCACAATTAAAAGAGGATATGCGAGATGATGATAAAACACCAAAAGGCGATTGCAGTATTAATCCACAATGCTTTCTGATACAATGTAGAAATTTACTGCCAAATTTAGAATGCAATATGTCACTTGGCTTCATCTTTGAACACGATTACTTTGAGAGACGTTTAATTTTTTTAGTTGATGACGTTTTGGTTGTTAAGATTATGGATAAGTCTGTTAAAAAAATGTCATGATGGGAAAGTCTGACATCATGGACCTAAAGTCAAAAATATCATCAGGATCTGGCATTTTGTACAAATTTAAGAACAAATTATATGTAAAGCTAAAGCTAATGCTACATCAGTCTCTGATACATTCTCAATTGACGTATCTTCCTTTCGTGTATGCATGTAAGTCCACCATCTGTCTAAAAGCTCTACAATCGGCACAGAATAAATCTTTAAAAACAGTTTTTAATCTACCTATGAGATTTAGTACAACTTCTTTATATAAAGATTATGCCACAAATGTCTTGCCTGGTAAGGGACTAAACAAACAACAACTTCTGCTCTATGTTCATAAATCAATAAATGGAATTGGAGTCTTTACAACATCCTTTCATAGAAATATATCATACGCCCAAAGATCAACCCGTCAAGCAATGCATTTAAATGTTGTGTTTTGCCGGTTAGAGTTGACTAAGCAACGTGTTACATTTGCTGGACCATTTGAGTATAATCAATTGCCAGTATACTTGAAAGAAACTCCACTTTTATCAGCCTTTAAAGTACAATTAAAAAAATATTTGACAGATAATTTGGAAATGCTTCTAACATATTTTTTTTTTTTATCTCTCCTATTACTAAATATTTTAATGTTAATATTTGTTGTTGGTATTACATGAATGGTTTTAGTTACCTGTTAGCCTCTATAAAGCCAATCTGACGCTTAGGCAATATTATAAAAAATTGTAGTTATGTTATTAAACTGTAATAAACAACTTATTTAAAAAAAAAGCTACTCAAAAACTGACTTTCTGAAATGTCATTAAACAACAGATGTGGCTGCTTTGAGTTTTGAACAATTTATGTATTTCAACAAACATGGAAAACATGGAAAGCTCTGTCCTGTGACGGTTTTAGGCTAATGATTACAATGCTATTCTACACTTTTTCCAATAGCAAATATTAGGTTTGATGATGCTGTCTGTGTTGGATGAAATTAATTAAAAAGTTTAGTGAATATACTCGTATTGTAATCAGCTACTTCTTATGAAACATGAACTTGAAACATTAAGTCGCTCAATACTTTATTTTGTTGTAATCAGTACTAAATGTAAATTAGACAAAATTCTATAAAAACTCATGAAACATAAAATGCGGAGGAAACATGGCGACGAGGAACCTTTAGTGTGATTCATTAAATGTTGTATAACAAAACCCAAAAACTTTAAAAATCCAATCTATCCTACAAATAAGTATTCTTTTATGTAAACATTTTCATCATTACAAAAACTTATATCTAATATCTATCTATTAAAACTGACCCAAATCGTTAGATAAAGCAAGAAATTATAGTCGATATTTTATATGATGACGATTTTTATTAATTTTTCTATTATGGTGAACATTTAAACTTGAACATTTTAAACTTTATTTAAAAACTTGATTATATTGACACCTGACGGGATGAAATAAATATCTATAATAAATATCTATTTCGGTATTCGCTAAGAGATCACCGTCAGCACTCTTAGCTGCTGGTGCTTTCTCGAACATCATCAAATAAATTGAGCAGTTTTGGCCTTAACAAAGAGCACAGATCAAGTAATCAGAAAACATAAAAAACTGATTGAAAAGACGCCGGAATATTACTGAGTTGGTAAGAAAGTAATTTCGGATTTATTAATCAAAATAAATTTAAAATTTGTATTCAAATAATTTATGTCAATCTCAAATGTAAATGTTACTTTTTTCAATGACCTTCTGGCATCGTTCAGGCATTAGTTTTAGGTCCTTTTGTGTATTGAAGAATTTTCCATTAAAAAAAAATTCAATTCTTTGTAACTTCTTGAACTGATACATTACGATCCGACTGGTCTTTGATTTAGTACTCATCAACCTCATTTGACTGGCCTCTCTGTCAGCCATCTTTGAGCGTGAAATTCCTAGAATGGAACTTTCCGACAACTTTTTCATTAAATGCGTAGAATGAGTTGGCTTGATGCAATGACCAATCTCACTACAATATGACAAGTCATAAAAAATTGCTTGTAACATTTGGCATTAGAAGGTAAGTAATCAATAATATAAACCCTTAAGTGTCTAAAGAACCCATCGAACAATTTGCGGAATTCCCCACCCCACAGACATTTTTTGTATTATTATTATATTTTATTTAATATTTTTCTCCCTACAATACAATCAATAAAATTCATTATGTTTCTAACAAAACCCAAACAAATACACAATGAGTGAAACCGCTTGACCTTAAGACGACTCCTCACATTGGCAGACGATGATTCGGCAAAAAGATAATTTCATTTCACAAAGGAAACAAAGTGAAACCCAAATCAATCCCAAATTACACGGGAAAATATCAAGAAAATGTAAATGTAATGAATCAGAATTCTTATTGTCAATAAGTTGACACAATGTACTCTATATATACACGATTTTGTCTGTTCGTCTCAAGTGTATTTTGCAATTTTTACAGCGAATAAAAATATTGGACAAAGAATTTATTTCAAGTTGTGGAATTTCATATGCTGAATTGTTGAATATGTTATAGCAGTATCAGTGACAGTAAATTAACTTTATCAACAAGTCGTGCATTAAAAATCGATCGTGCTGCGGTGGAAAGTTTGACTCGCTCTGAACGGTGTTTAATGTCTTCAAACTAAGATAACATCGACAAATGGAAGGAAATGGTGATTTATTCAAGTTCTGAACTTTTACGAATCAAGTCGCGAATCATTTTACGCCACGAGCTGAGTATGAAATGCGTCGTCGTTCCGAAAGGTCAGAATTTTCTTCAAAAACTCATCGCATAAAGTTCGCTGAGGACATGCTAAAATGAGTTAATTTAGAATCCACATTCGTAAAACGCACTACCACCACTGGTGGTTGGATATGAATGAAGTTTTCCAACTGAAAAAAAAATCAAAATCGTCAAAATCGATCTGAAATCAAGATAGGTTAAGTTAGGTCAGTGTGGCTGTCTGAATAGACTATGTAGTCCATTGTGGTACTACGGAAATCAGAGATATGGACGTCCCAAGTTTCCCTCGTTGAACCATCCTAAACGCCTTAAAAAGCTCTTAAATCGGACAATGTCTATATCGCCCAGATCTCCTAGGTCCCTACAGTGATAAGAGCCTAGTATTGATCCTCGCCTGTTCGCCAGGGAGGGACAATTGCAGGGAAGGTGTTTTATGGACTCCTCCTCCTCTTCATCCCCACAGCTCCTGTAGAAGTCACTAGCCGCAAACTTCAATCGCACTACATGCCTTCCAATCAGAGAGTGTCCTGTCTTGACGGATACAAGTAATGAGACGTCGGGTCTTGATGGCGACAGAAGTGTGTGTGAACGCTTCAGATCTAGGCGAGGCCATATCTGTCTGAATTGATTACAGCCCCGGATAGACGCTCGCCCATCTACCATTTGCTGCTAAGTATGCCCCATCTCGCGGAAGGAGCTTACAAATGGCATGCCCACGAAATCCAACTCGGCTGGAGTTTGTAAGATTGTTTCCAGTCTTGCCAGCTCGTCTGCTCTGTAGTTTCCTGGTATGTCCCTGTAGCCCGGCATCCAGATAAGATGGATGTTGAAATGCTTAGCCATCTCGTTAACGAAGACAAAATCCAGGGACTTAATGGCAGCTTGACTGCCGGAGAATATGTTGATCCCCATCGTGATGAGGGCGTTATATCTCAACCATTCGGTCACTTCCTTCATGGCCAAAATTCAAGGTAATGTTGATTGCTTTCTTTGATAGTGGCGGTATTGTGCACTCGAAATTCTTGCTAGAAGATCAAATGGTGTGTAAAGAACATTATGTGGGCGTTATGTGGAGTCTGGGAGAGCGAGTTCGTCAAAAAGGCCAGATTTGTGGAAAGGAAACTCATGGATTTCATATCAAGATAATGCATGCTGTAATTATGAATAAATTGCTGTCCCAGAAAACAAACAAATATAAAAGAACAACCATCCGTATGCCTGCGACTAACTTTTTTATCTTTTCATGGAGTAAATCTGAGGTAATTTTTTGTTATAAATAGAAGACATTAAAAAGAATTCGTAAGGAGAACTGAAGTTTTTTTCGGAAAATGTGTTTGAAAAGTGTTTGCTAATGTCCTTCTTCGTTGTCAAAAGTATATAATTTTGGTAAGTGTATGCTTTAAAGGCAATGCAATCAAGTTGAATGAATAATAAATATTTTATATTTCATTGACCGATTCCCAGTAAATTTTTTGACAGAATACATTTGTGCCCTTGGAAGAAAGATGTGAACTAAGGAATGTATGGATTAAATCAGTTAATTTGTGTGGGAGGCACCGGAAAAAGGATATTTTCCCAGAAGGTATTCTTTTAAGATTTTTCCAAGCATTATAAATAAAAAAAATTGACTAAAATTAATAATAATACAGGTTACTGCAGACCACCAATCAGAAATTACAGCAAAAAGATAGAATTTCAGTCTCAGAATTTCACCAAAGCCATTGGTTTTCATCTAAATGTGTGCTACATGTTTAGCGAGTGTCAGTTCAGTTAGTTTATACTGAGTTTAGTGCAATTGAAGGAAGAGTAGAAACCTAAGGATTTCTGAGTTAAGTCAGTAATTCCAGCCAGGTTAGACTGAGTTTATTGCAATTGAAGCAAATATAGAAACCTCAAAATTTATGATTTAAATCAGTCATTCGTATGCAGACGGTGTATGAAAAGATTACTTGCGGAACATTGCAAAATAATTTAATGGACAAAACCAAAAAGTCATTCCAGCTTACGAGAAACTGCAGAGAAAAGATCTAATTTGAGACAATTGAACAAATTATGTATGTAAGAGGTACCAGAAAGAGAGTGACACTGTGGTCTACTTTCGTCCTCAGGCTTAAGCTTGCAAATCGATTCATATACCCGTATTCTAAATTTAACTGAGTTTAATGGAATTAAATAAAATAAATGAGAGCAAGTATATGTAGGTTAAATCGGTCATTTGCATCCGAGGTACCAAAAGGGCATAAGTAAATGTACGACTTTTCACATTTTACCGGATATTATACAGCATACCTTTAAGTTATTGCCACTTACTAACTAAAAATTACATTCAGACTCATTATTCAATATAGGGAAACCCGTTTTTGACACGCAAAGCTATTTGACGAAGAGTCGGTATACGAGTATCGTCCATGACGCTGAGGACCGCAATCCATATGATTACGAAAGCCACGTTTCCATCGAATTAACGAAGACTACCTGCTAACTTTGTGTCTGCACATTTATTAAAGCTAGCGCTGCATTTTAGCTGATATAATTTTCAAGACTCTAATTTACTTTTTGAAAAATCCATTAATTTTCCGGGATCTCTCCTGAAGAACGATATGCCGCGATGAATGTATGATGTCGAATATGCTCCTAAACTTAGAATTTAAAAAAAGCGTAACGTTTCGTTTAAATACTTTCTTGTAATCAGTTCTTTTAAACGATTATTTGAAATGTGCATTTCAAAAGAGTGTGTTTTAAATACTCTCGAATATAAGGCATAGTAAAAGCAATCCATTCAACAGAAACATCTAATAGATGGCTTTAGTAATCCGTACCTCATTCTGCAAGAGCGGTTTGCACTCGATAGTGTTAGAAATAGAAGATTTCGTAATTAAAAAAAACTACTCCGATTGTTTTGTGAGTGGTTGATTCAGCATTGTTTGACCGCGCATCAAAACTGAACAGCAACAAAGAGAAAATTTGCCATATTCTACAGTTTTTTTTCTTTTGTCGATAAAGGCGAAAACGCAAACCAGGTAACTGAAAATATGAATAGTGATTGTGGTCCTAATACTGTAACAGTCAGTAGTGCGAAATGTTGTTTTCATCAATTCCATGACGGTAATGTTGATGTCAAAGATACACCATGCTGTGGAAGCCCAATTGCCGGAAATGTCAATAGAACGATGGAAATCATCAACTCTAATCGTCATGTAAGCGCTGTTTTGGTTGCCCAAGATCTAAGCATTGTTTTATAAACTATTTTAAGTCGTTTGAATAAAACTGGATAAAAATAGAAGCTCGATGTGTCGGTGGTTAATTCGGGTGTTAATGCAAAAAAAAAAAAAAACTCGTAGATCGAATTGCCATCTGTGAATAATTGCTGAATTAGTAAAAATCAACCCATTGTCGAAGAGAATGATGGAAAGTGGCCATTTATGACAACGTGTAATGACGCTGACGACGTCCAAAGCAGGATTGATGATTCTTTCTGTTTGATGTGATTATCATACAGTCGGACGTTAACAGCTAATCGAATACAGCCAAATTTTTGATTCGGACTATACTGGCCACAATTAGGTCATCTGAAGAAAGCAATTGAACATTAGCTGCCAACTTTGACCAATAGAAAAGGAATTGTGGTCTATCAGGACACTACGCGGCCACACACATCGATAGTTAATTTCCAGAAGCATCGAGAGGTTATATGGTAGGTTTTTATGTAGCCACAAAGTGATTGCCATCTGATCCTGTCAGTGGCGAATGACTTCTGATTTTCATGGTGACTTTCCCATTTTCTTTTTTTTGCCAGTAGGGGCGTCAGTTGCTAAAAAGGAGGTATAATAGCGGTAAGTTATAGAGCATTTCTGACCAAAATCGGACCATTGTAACTGTGCTAAATAAAGTCTTCAATGTCACGCGCAAATAATGAATGTTTTTATTACATTTTATATATTTATAAGTGTGATGGTTGAGTACAATAACAGTCATGGCACAGATGGCTACCTCTTGATTTTCGATCGTTAAAAATCTATTATTAAAATTTCGAGTGTGCCCTTTGCTTAGTGAATGCATTATAATATAATAAACTAGCGACCCTGTACTTATGCAACCGCAGACTCATTTTGGGATATTATAACTATAAACGTGGCCAAAGTTCACAGGTTCAGCGCGTCTGAATACTCTTTAACATTATTGTTGTTATTTTTGCTGTTAACTTCATAAACTGCCTTTCCGGAGGCGCCTGTTAAGCACAGCAGGCCATTCATTTAGTTTTTTTTTCCGCCCTCTTTGTACCTAATTCACTTGCACTTTTGTACACATACAAGAACACAAGTATAAATGAGAGTGTGTGCGAAGCGTGGCAAATATTTGCAGGAAATGCAATTTGCCAGCACTTGTATGTGTTCGTTTGTAGTTAAATTCTACATCCTTTCCCACTAACAACTAAAATAAATAGCATCAGAGTTCATGTACACTACGTATACATTATGTACATATTCAATTAATGACAGGGTTTGCTTTTGAAGAGTGTTTGAACGTTTTAAGTGTCAATACCATCGACGACTTCATTAACATTTTCCCTTCGCTGCTTATAACCATGCAGGTGTTGACAAACATGTCCTTTGATTCGGGGCAACAAATTCAATATTGACTTTAAATGTTTGGTGCAGTTCCTAGTTTTTTTGCGTAATGCAATTTAAAGAGAGGTTATTGTAAATTTGCTGTGTCATTGTATTGGTGTTTAGGCAAAATGGCTGTTATTCATGTCGTTTTGAATGTTCCAAGTGAGCTCAATTAAAATATCAAAAGACCCAGATCTCATTAACAGCTGTGCGGTGCGTCTATGAAATTTTATGACAACGAACGAACGAGCAAACCAATGTTGCTCTACTTCAATTAACTCGCTGCTTTATTACGCTGTCGTTTGGGATTCGTGCCTCATAATTGATGCCAATTAATCCTTGTAAATTCCAGTGTTGAAATCAAAATAACATCGTATTACATCGCTACTTATTTTCGTACCAGGCAATGAATTGGTTAAGCTGAATACAAAGAGGCTTAAATGCCGACTATGCATTTGTGTCGGCCAAGTGCAAGTATGTATTGAACTGAAATAACCAGTAGTAAACTGAAGGATCTTGATGTAGTTTGATAATGTCCATACAGACAGTATAGCAAATTATGACACTCAGTTTATGACATAAAAGATTGTTTTTCATTACTAAAAAAATTCAAATATTTCATAATAAACTTTTTGCCCACTTAGAACCTAATTTATTATTAAATAAACAAATCTGCCAACATTTGGCAAAACAAGTGTCAATTATTTTCCAGCGTAAACATTGATGATTTAAGAAAATTTCCTTAATTAATCCTAAGGCAATACTTGCATTTTATTAAGAACTCTTTAAAAAAGAAAAAAACTTAATTAATAATTCGCTTGCTCACTTCAAAGTCTTCTTGTTTGTTTATTAAATGAAATAATTATTACTCGTGGATGATGATGTTAACTCCAACAAATATAGTAGAAGCGTTTGTTATCACACTATGTAGCCACTAGAGTGTTAAAAACCGAAAACCGGTAAACCGGGTTTTTAATCGAAACCATACGTATGACTTATTTGTGATTTCAGACGATCGTAACTATAAATTATAGACATTGACGGCCCATTTGAAGTTAAGGCCAAAATTTCATAAGTTCAGTGGCAGAAAAATAATCTTCAAGTATTGAAAATTTTGCTAAGATTTGTAACAGCCTATTTAATTAGCTGGAATTCCTAAAAATCTACTTCAATTATAACAGTCCATACTTAAAATACAATCAATATCAGTGTCAACAAAAAGTAGATTTCTATAGTAACAATTCGATTATTTTAAATTTCTTTCTAGTTTAATGAAAAAAATTAATAATGACAGTGCAACAGATCAAAATCTACAATATTCGATCATATAATAGCATGATAATCGGGGACTTTTGTGTTTATTATATGCATTTAAATGATTAATAGTGCGAAAGATTCAGTTACCCTAAAACTACTTTAAGTAATAGTTTTTAAACTAAAGCTAATTACAAATTCCTTATAATATTTATGAGAACATTCGCAATGGGCCCGTAATATTTATTTATTAATACATAAATAATATTCGGCATCTTTTTTATATCATATTTTTGAAATATTGGCCCAATTATGAGAATTCCCTTCCAAAATCAACGCCGGATTTGTTAATATAAAGTAATTTCTTTAAAGTTTTGTTGTCGCCAAATTATTTCAAACTTATAAAACATTTCAAAAACGAATTTATTTCGTACAATCTTGCATCCCTTGAGAAGTATATGCAGCAACTAACTTTCTACAGCATTTGGTCCCTTAAGCGTTGTCAGTTATGATTTTGCCAAAATTGTCTGTAATAACCTGGTACAAAACAGTACAAGCCGCACTGGATTATTTTTCCGACTCATCCACGTAAATAAACAACAATGAGCGTGTTTATGCATAGATTCAGATATCATCTTGCTAAGTGAGATGGAAGTTTGACAGGCTGTCATGGCTGTCTGGAATGGTTTCTGTATGGGTTTGGTTACTGTTTGTTCTTCGAAATAGATCACATTTTCTTGCGAAATGTGTTTGTCTTCCTTTTAATTTTGCTCCATAGACGAACCAACAGGGTTAACGGGACACGCATAAATAAAGGATACAACGAGTGGCTACAGCAGTTTTGATGGAACAGAATAACCAATGTTTTTCGGGCAAATCAAATTTTTATAAAACTAAAAAGAATGGGAATTTCTTGTGAAGCCATAAATGGACTAAACACATTCATTAAGCACTTGTATGCATTGTATTTTTAGACTTACTGAACGGGATCTACAATTCAGTAACGATTCCGAATGTCAGCTTGAGAAGCAATTGCCGCTCGACTACTCGAAGTGCTTGTCAACACAATGAGGTGACTGACACTCAAATAAAGGCGAGTGGCTGGGTCGGGGTTCGAACCAACTATTATACGAACAATAGTCGTAGGCACTAACCCTTAGCTCACAATCAAAATTAGTATATCATTCAAATTAGAATATCTTTTTGACTTTGTCACATTAGAAGGTTGAACTTTTGGCGGTTGGCACCGCTGGCAATATTGGTAAAAATTAAGCTTTGTGCACAGTCATACTTGACTCTCTTCGCAATCCAACATTTATTAAAACCTATTTATTTATTTATTTATTTATTTGACATTATCTGTACAACAAGACTTAATATCTTTTAATTATAGTACAGGTTATAGTATAGATATGAAACATCTGATTAGGCATTTTAAGTTACCGTATTATGTCTATTTAAAATCGGAAAGCATAGTTTGTCACTATAATCAAAAACGTATGAAATGCGCACACATCTGCATAAGATCTAATATATTTGACTGAGTAGTTATGTTATGGTTACTAAAACATATTCATCTAAAATCAGAAGCCCTTTTTTAACACTAAAGACAAAATTGGAGGAAACTGAACCACTAATGTGTGAAAATGTTCATTTTTTTTATTTAATTTTCTCTACCTAATATCAAAGAAACTAAAGCTAAACAAAAAAAAAAAAAAAAAAAAAAATTTGGAATCTCTATAACTAAACTACTAAAAATCCGTTGGCACGTCGCAGCAATTAAAATGTTGTTCCCCAATGTAACTAATAAAGAAAAACTAAAGGAAAAACCGGATAGCAAACGCTGACCATGACGGATTCGAGAATGCGGAATAAAGGGAAACTATTCGAATCTGCAGAGAAAAGCAAGAACGTGGATAACATGAAAAAGTTAAATCTTTTTGTGAAAAATTATATTAAAGTTTAAGGTAAATATACTGAATAACTCATTAAAACGTATTTTATGCGAAAACTACATACAGGACAAGTTCGTGAATTCCTACAAAATTTATCACATGGCGCTGGCAGAGCGATGGCGCTTTTTTTTAGCAGATGTAATTTTTCAGCTGATTGTAGTCATTTTTAGGTGGACTTCCGCACAGTGTTATTTCTGTTGGCGATTAAAGGGAACCACTTCAGTAATATTTGAAAACCAAAATGCAAGATTTATTTCGCATAGAAACAAATGTTCCAATATTCAAGTGTGTAAGTATTCAAATATTACAATTTTCAAATATTTAAGTATTCAAATATTACAATTTTCAAATATTCAAACATTCATATATTCAAATATTCGAATATTCAAATATTTAAATATACAAATATTCATATGTTCAAATATTCAAATATTTAAATATTCAAATATTTAAATGTTCTAATATGTATTCAAATATTGAAATGTTGAAATACTGAAATATTCAAATATTGAATATTTCAAATTCAAATTGAATATTCAAATATGAATATTGAACATTGAAACACTGAAATATTAAAATATTGAAATACTGAAATATTGAAATATTGAAATAGTGAAATATTCAAATATTGAAATACTGAAATATTGAAATATTGAAATACTGAAATACTGAAATATTGAAATA
>JAHXMU010000057.1:6356492-6375291 GCA_019455685.1 Philornis downsi | reverse complement strand
ATTGAAATATTGAAATACTGAAATACTGAAATATTGAAATATTGAAACATTGAAATATTGAAATGTTGATATATTGAAATATTGAAATATTTAAATATTGAAATAGTAAAATATTGAAATATTTAAATGTTTAAATATTCAAAAATTCAAATATTCAGGTAATCAAATATTGAAACATTTAAATATTTATGTATTGAAATATTTAAATAATCATAAATTTAAATATTCAAATATTCGAATATTCAACTTTTCAAATGTTCAAATATTCGAATATTTAAATATTCAACTTTTCAAATTTTATAGTATTCCAGATATTCAAATATTCAACTTTAATAATCTTTCTAATTCTCAACTATCTCCTACACATAAGTGGATAGTTAAATATCAGCACTTTCCTCAGCTCGTTAGGCTCAATTTCATGTGCAAAGTTTTTGCTTAATTGATTGAGTTGGTGTCCGATTGCTAGCATATAAATAGCGTAACTACTTGTGGCTTAATCGGTCTTTGTAATCTTTCTTGAAGGGTTAGCAGGGAGATAATCAAAATATGTTAAACACTCGGCGACCACCAATAATAGCAGAAACAACTGTTGTCACTTTTGTTGACTGTGTTCACCCCCAATGTAAACATTAGTAAACGGTTTTCCGACGGGGGTTTCTAAATACTTCCTTCCATAATGGATTTGCGCTGCGGAAATTGCCAAAAAAAACTGTCTATAGGAATGGGTTTAATTATAATTGAACTAACAACATTGTCCAACCCATTGACATTGCCAGTGTTGTATTTCATTTGCCAGTGTTGATATTTATAACATGGAACACGGTAAGGAGGGAATGAATGGCTCAAAGTTTGCTTATTATTCCATTGCGTTGTTAGCAACAAGAAAGCAACAAGTTTGCTGTACTCTATAAATAATAGTTTTTCAATGTTCGTATTATTTTCAAACATTGATTTACCTTAATAGAAAGGTCATACCTATTTGGTAATGTGAAGATAAAATTCACAAAATTAATGGAATCGTAACGGTAGAGAGTTCAAGCAATTACTGTGCCTAATAAGTTGAAGAGGCTTCTTGATAGGATACTTATTTAGAAATGGTTTTCATTCCTGAGTCGCTTAAGGACACATTTGCATAAGAAAGTGTGATTAAATTGAATGATGAGATGGAATTGCTTATCTTCCTAAAGTCATGCCATATCTTCTGGATGGCATGATTGAATCATTTTCTTTTTTTTTTTGTTCTGTACGTATTCCGAAAGAAAACAGCTTCTGTTGTAGTGGGATTTCGGCTACTAGTCGTAAAATGCCTCAGGTTTTGCTTTTAACAGCTATTATCTTGTCATCGAGCTACACCGTCACATAAAATATCCATATAAATTGTGTGGTTAATAAATTCAATTGATCCCTGACAGCAAAGTTATTCATGGAAAATTGACCTTTTATGAGATTGCGTGATCTGAACATTAGCATCAAAAGGAGAAATGGAATATAATGTAAGTCTATGTAAAGCTGAGGATTATGCGACAGATGTGTTGGGAACAGTTTCAAAGTGTTCATTAAAATAGATGGATTATTTGTCAACATGCTCATATCTAACGTAATTACAATCATTTCAGTTTCCTTAAAATTGAATGTTTTGAAACTCATTTTTTATACCAATTTAACTGCGGCAAGTTATATTTTAGGCGTTTTTTATATAATGTGATATTCTGTAATCCCACTCAATTTATTGTTACGCATTTTGAAAGTTTGTGTGATTCAGCTATCATAAATCATGATTTCCTATTTAAAATTAACATTCGAACTTTGAACCATGTGTTTCAACTGAATTATTTCATCATTTATTTCATCATTTATTGGATGTCCAGGGAATTAATGGCCTCAATAAATTCAATTATGACCTTATTTTTAGTCACATTTTATGGTTTTGTGGGTATTTGTGCTGAACTGTACGTACATATGGTTAAGTGTATTCCTACACATACCCAATATTAACTACTAATGCATTGGGTTATCATGTAGTTGAGTGGCAGCATTTTGCATGAGTGTGTATGTGTGGATGGGTGGATGGATTTGTGTGTGTGTGTGAGGTTTTAATGGCCGAAATTTACAGCAACTGACGTATTTTAAGACCACTTGTCTTAAAATCGTCATGCATTCATGAGAGCTTTTGCTTACAAGGGCACTACGCCATGAGAGGTTTCATTAGCATCGCACAACAAAACACATACAAGCACAATACGAAGCCTTTCATATTGTGGTTTATTACCGACTGTTAAATTTCTCATTTTTCCCCCTCTCTATCTCTGTTGACTGACTTTTACAAGGGTCCTTTATTAGAATGAAGAAATTTCATTTTTATTATGGTTAATTTAACGGTCAAAATGAAATCTGAAACATCCATTAGATTGGAACGAAAAAAGAATTACAATTGCACGTGGTCCTAGGACTATGGTGCGATACGACATGAAGTATAAGTATCGATCGTGAATATCTTGATGGATTTAAATCGAAAATGTGAATTCGAAAATGTGAGCCTTCAATTCCGACTCCAGCATTTCAACAATACATGACTCCGTGTCCGACTCCATTGTTAACGTTCAGATTTACTATATAATTCCAAAGCAATTGTTTAACAGATTTGTATGAAGAAATTGTAATGATGACCACAACTTTGGATAAAGTTTAGTTATCTAAATATTTCTAAGTTTAGTATTTCTAAATATTTTTCCTAAAGGCGTTCGTGAACTGAATCCTTAAAAACTATTGTCCAAAGAGTAGGTATTTCCTAAATGAAATTCATTCAAATTCAAAAACAGCTGGGCACTAACATTTGGCAAGACCGTACATCTCTGGGTCAAAGACTTGCTTTATATGCCACTAAAAAGGTAATTTATCGTTTATTTTAGCAGTATTTTTAGTGGAATTTTATAACATCTGCATTAGTTTTCATATTTTTGGTTTTATTTGAGCTCTTAAGATTTGTTAAAAGAGGTTTATCCATAAATGCGTTGAAAATTAATTAAATCGTGGAAAAGCTTCGATATTTTGAACACTTAACAGGATTTACATTAACTTTAAAAGCCCATCTAGCATTATGTATATCCTTTATTATTGAATTCACAAACTTTAACGCAATTTGAAATTGTTACTTTTATTTCGCTATTAATATCGGCGAAATGGAATTTACTTCAGATTTTATGCCAATATTTTACCCAATAATAGTATATGAAAGAACTTCTCAGCTTTACTGAACAGGATGTAATATCAGGATTCTGAATGTTTCAGAAGATGTTCGTAGACTTGTCCCTTAATCTACCACTCGAGGTATTCGTTAGGTATATCGAGGTGATCGCCGCTTAAAGAAAGTTGTTATGAAGCTGGTCCCTATCATACGATATGCTAGAATATATTTGGCAAAATTTACCCTCATATCAACACAATTCTAAACGGTATAATAGGACAAGAAATTCTAAAAACCGTAATCGCTCTGCTTCATTAGGCAACTATGTAGGTACAAAAGTCATTTCAAAAAACTCGAATTTCGTTAATTTGATTTTTTTTTCTTTTTTTCAATATAATAAGCAAAATATCGTAGAACTTTCACTTGTGATGACATAAGTTAGGAATTTCCAGTAATTCGTAAAAATTTTTAAGTTGTCCTTCCACAACTGTAATAGCCTAAAATAAGTCTTATAGACTTATCAAAGTGAATTTGCCTGAATTTGTCGATGTGCCCATAAATTTCAATATTGGATTAAAAATGTGGGAGTTATTTCAAAATTTACCAAAATTATATACTTTACATTGACAAAATGTGGTTTTTGCATTGCTTGATGTTGTAACGATACGATGCGGCCAACTTGCCTGCTTCATATTGGAATTATAGTTTAAAGATGATATTAGGTGCGCTACTAGGTTCTCGTTTTTTTTTATAATAAAGCAGCTTTATACTACTACTACTACTACTTTTCCCCATCTTTCTGGCAAAGCTCGAATTCCGTCACGGTAAAACTTTTCATCTTTTGAGGATATCCACGAATCTAGTCTTTGCTTGATGTCATCACAGTGGAACCGCGAAACAACAGTGATAATCGGGCGGCGCAATATGTGGAGAGAATGGCGAATGGGGTAAGATTTCCAATTTCAGCGTTTCAAGTAGATTTAATTGGGCTTGGCCACGTAACGCCGAGCGCTGCCATGCTGAATAATCACTTGTTCGCGCCTCTCCGCGTGTTGTAGGTGTTTCTCGCGAAAGTTCTGCTCAATCGCATTAATTGAAGTTGATACTGATCCCCAGCGATGGTCTCGTTTGGTTTCAACAGCTCGTAATAAATAACACCGACCTGGTCCCACCAAATACAGAGCATAACCTCCGCAGTGTGAATATTCGGCCGAAGCGACGACGTAGAAACATGACCGGGCAGCCTCCAATGACTATCTTTTCTTTGGAATGCTGTAATGAATCCATTTTGCATCACCCGTTACAATACGATGCAGAAAACCCTTCCTTTTTTGTCGCTGAAGCAGTTGTTCACACACGAAAAAATGACGCTCAACGTCGCTTGACTTCAACTCATAGGGTTCCTTGCTTTTGAATCGTTCCCAACGCATGCAGTCGCTTGGAAATGGCTTGGCGGGTAACTTCTAATACTGAGGCAATTTCTACGTACGTTTGACACGGATCCCCATCAAGCAATACCGCCAATTCAATGTCTTCGAAATTTTTTCGTCTTTCTTCACGCAAACGGTCGTCAACATCAAAATCACAATCTCGATACGTTCTTTAACTTAAAGCAGCATCTCCGTAAACGTTTTGAAGCTCTCGGTGAACTTTAGTCGCCGTTTTCTCCCATTGGAAGAAGAAAATCAATACTTCCCGCATATGACAATTATCATATGTACATATTCACACAACCAAAAGAATATGATGTCAAAAGAAAACCATTATTTTGTCGAGGCGGTATGTTCGCCATATGCCAAAGCTTGGCTCATGACGTTTAGGTAATGGCAGAATCGACTAGCACTTACAGTTGGCGCCACCTATTGACAAACAGCGGGAACTTATTTGAGCACCTAATATATTTTGCAAAAACTGTGGATGTCTCAATTTTAAATTGAACACGCGCATTTTGTTACAATGCCATTCACGCATCTATTAATAATAGCTGCATGGATTTAAGGTTCCACCTCTATTTCTTTTTGTATACACAGAAATTTGTCTATAACAGAAAATGTAAATCAGGAGCAAATTCGGGATTATTGTATAAAAACGATGGAATATCAGAGGTACTATTTTGAATCAGTTTTAAAATTTTTAAATTTTATATCTACAGCGGCGCCCCTTAATGATAGCTACATGGATTTGGGGTTTCACTTCTATATCTTTTCCTATATACAGAAAAACAAATTATGAGATGCGTTAGTTGTTGCGAATATTCATGCCATCTTTATGGTTTCCATAGAAAAGTACAGGGTGTCCATCGGGAAGGTATACTGCTTTGTTTTATTTAATGTCCGTAATTATGTATGGAATACAATATCAGATAAATATCCGTCTCTGTTAGCATCACAAACGCAAGCCTTTTTGAGCACATTTTTCATTACAATCACGCGCGGTATTTCATTAATTTCATCACGAATATTTTGTTTAAGTTGCTCAAGCATTTCTGGTTTGTTTGCATAAGCATTGCTTTTCAAATATCCCCACAAAACGAAGTCCTGAGCAGTCAAATCAGGCGACCGTGGAGGCAAATCAACATCACCATTTCTTGAAATAACTCATTGTGGAAAGAGGTCTCGCAATAATTTATTGTAATCCTAACTGTATGCGATTTGGCACCATCTAGTTGATACCACATGTTAATCAAGCCCAAAACATGCAGTTGTGGCGTTAAAAAGTTTTCAATCATATCACGATATCGCTCCCCATTGACAATTACCGTCACGCCGTTTTCAGTCTCAAAGGAGTAAGGTCCAATGATTCTTCCTGACCAAATTGCACACCAGACTGTAACTTTTAATAGATGCAAAGGTGACTGATGAATAATTTGAGGGTTTTCCATTGTCAGAACTGACTATTTTGTTTATTCACACATCCATTGAAATGAAAATGTGCTTCGTCACTCACTATGATATTTTCATGAAAATCGGGGTTGTCATGGCTGTAACATCCTATTGGCATAAGTATGGCGGCATAAATGGTTTTGTGGAAGCAGCTCTTGTGTCAACTGAATCTTAAATGAAAATAAATTCAAATCCTTGTACAAATTGTGGCCAAAGTTGTTCTTTGAAGACCAAGCTTCTTTGCACAGCGTCGAATTGAGGTTGATGGATTGTTTTAAATAAGTTCTGAGCAGCAGTAATGTTTTCAGCCGATCTAGCAGTACGTTGTGGTCCATGCTTGGCCTTATCAGCTACAGACCCTCTTTCTTCGAAATTATTCATTACACGATAAATAGTGCGTCTGGTTGGCACATTGTTTCTCCCAAAAATTTCACGTAACTTTCTCATCGTCACAGTAATCGATGATTGATTTTGGTAAAATGTTTTTACAATTAAAACACGTTGGTTTATCAAATATTTTTCCATAACAAATTTGCCACGTCTCTACTTCACGATTGCCAAATATGAACTGTCAAGACTAATGTTTACCAAAATGGCGGCAAAACAAAGTAGTATACCTTCACGACCGACACCTTGTATATATTTTCCATCCAATGTATTGTTCACATAATGTACTTATATTATACTACATAATATTTAACACGGACACATATAGTTTGAAAATATCTAGACAAGTTTTAATTTAACACATTCCCTTAACTGAAAATATCGTATATGCTTCTCATCCTTTGAGTATTCACTGAAATATCATATCTAATTTCCAAGGAACAAAAACGTTGTTTCGATAATGGCTTAAACGTTCCTTTTAACAGATTGACAAAATCAACAAAATGCAAAGTTTTATACGAAATATAAATATATCAAGAAACAAACCTCAACAACAGGACTTTTCAACAAACCACCAGTCATATCAGCAAGCTATTGTCCAATCATGTCCTTTCGTTCCGCAACTTCCTACCGTTTTTTTTTTTTTTTTGCTCGGAGCTAAAACTTAAACATGCACTAAAACAAAAACATGGGGAAAATTATTTTTACAATCCAATGCTTTTTTACAACAGCAAACACTTACAAACACATTGTAAAACATATGCACAAACACATTGGTAAACGTTTATAGTATAGGTACAAGTATTTACTTGTATGGCATTTAGAGTGTTTAAATACTCGGGTACTTTCAGAATGTCGATTTTCTGGTTATTCGAAAAACCACTTTCTATCCAAAAATCTGGGTTTCGGTTAATTAACTAATAAAAACTGAACAGGCTGAACCAGTTATATTGGAGTTTCATCTATGGAACGAGGTTAAACAGAAGACATACAATTTTATGTAGAAAATCTACAATGAAAACTTTTCATCACATTCTGAAATTGTTGTCAGTATTTCTACACAAAGTCTGTCGCGTAAAACAAAAACTAAATTAGTTAGTAATAGAATGGTTACGGTTTCATGAGTACGTGAAGTACTGGGAACAATTTTAGGAATGTCCAAACTTTTCGCTCCTAAGTTGTAATATTTGTAAATTTTACCGCATACTCGTACATGTGCAATTAAGTTGTTTATTTCCTGTTTTCAGAATAGACCCATTCTTGTATAGACTTCAATAAATGTGGCCTAATTTTGATTGTAGAATGAGGAAGTTTTTCAGCGATTGAGGCGGATGAGTGCGGAACATTGACACAATCGGCAGATGACTTTCGTGATAATCAAATTATCACGACCGCCATTGATATACTGATAATTAAAATTGGTAGCCCTACAACTTATTAACGCAAAAAGTACGACCAAACGCGGCGTAGAAAAAAAGTAGAGAGGAAAACGAACAATAGACATGACGGAGAACATGATGAACTAGAGAGTTACTGGACAAAAGATGCATAAAAAAACTCTAACTATCAATTACAAACTCTTTATAATGAACTGAAATGGGCGGATGTGAATGCTACACCAACCATTATTTTATTTTTAATTTTGTGAATAAATGGATTATTAACTAAAAGTGTGTTGCCTACAATTTATTTCACAAACAAAAAATACAACTTTACTTCACATATTTAAAATTGTGAAAAAATAAATTTTCCAAATTTCTTTAAATATCTTACTTCAATCATTCATTTTGCTCTTAGTTGAGTTTGCTAATGCAATTGAAATGAATTTATCGGCTCAAATGATCACGATTATATGCATGACTCTTCTGAATATCATACCTAAAACTTATGATTTATGAAATCGTTTTAGTTACCTAATCCTAAAAAGGATGTATTGTTTCCAAAATTTTACATCGACATCCTGTACTAAAACAAACATTTTTCCTCTTGCTTTAATTGGCAAAATTCCACAATTTGCTACTGGTTTGAAAACCCCCGGTTTGCAAGTCTCTCAGCTGTTAAATACCAGTTTATCGGTATTGAGTAGTGATTTTCATTAGCTTTAATATGGAAAAAAATTATTGAAATAAAATTTAATTTCCTTAAGATAGTTGAATTTGAAATCTTTTGGTAGAAATTTGTATTTTTGTATTTTAACATGCAACTACAAGAGTCCCATTTTTGCTAAATCCCCTTCAATGCTTGCGAACGCTGCAGTAACATATCACACTCTCCTGGCAATAAGAACAATATCATTACAGTACGCGAGTAGTATATATGTAGCTCCTGTCGAAGATGATACCAGTTGTGTTAACTGCAGCTTTTCCTATAATCATCTGTTGCCGATGTCACGTAATAGACTGTCGCCCTGTCTAAGCCTACGTTTGTCGTAAAATGGCTGTCTATCTTTACTGCAATCAGTGTCATCCTACAAAGAGATATAAGCTTTGCAGGAACACCAAACTCGGCCGTAGTTTCATACAATTAATGCCGTTTTGGCCTGACGAGGGCAGCTTTATAGCCGGAAAGATATTATGTGATGATTTGGTATTCTTGAATCTTCTTCACGATTTATTCTTATGTAATACAATGTTTCTTTAAATTTAGAATTTATATATGTGTGTGAATATACATGTGTGTGTGAAGTTGGTAACAACAGCCCGCAACAACAAATTATGGCTTTCACAACAAATCCAAAAATCTGGTAAACCGGTTGTTTGAAACAGACGACATATAGTTTCGCACATAAAAAAGGATTTGCCGTTTTTCAGCAAATACTCTAATGGTATCCATTCACCAGCAAAACAACACACATTCAAACTCTCTCTTTTTCCCTCTCTCTCTCTCTCTTTCTGTACTTATATGGTATGTCTTTTGTTCGTATTAATTTAAAAGTGGCTACATTTATAAACTGAACAGCATTTAGAACGGAGAGCAGTATAAAGGCAACAGAGTGTTTGGTATAGATGCCATATATGTATATGCATGTGTGTCATGTGTTAGTATTGATGCTGGATGTTGGCATAATAAAATTTGTATATTTTCCATAAGTGGTTTTATACAAAGGTAAAAAAGTCTCAAACAATCAAGGACAAAACTGGACATCGTTGTACGAGTATGAACATCGTGGTTATTTAAAATTTTTTTAATAAACACCACGACAAGGTAGTTCTAGAATGGCTTTATTTACTTTATTTTTTAAATTTACACTTGAAAGCTAACAACTTATAGAGTATCACAGAGTAGTCTTCTTGAGCATGAACGCGATTGGTAACTTTTTAAATTGTCGAAAGTAGATTACCTTTGATTTGAAGTGGACAGGTTTTTGTTACACTTGTGATCGTAGTGTAGAATACGAAGTACCGACTCATCGATTAATGACTCTTCTACGTAATGTGAGAATGTATGTGTAAACTTTTCAAAATTTTCTATTAACCACGATTAAAACGGTCTTCTAAACATTATGCTTCCAGCATTTAGAAATTGCTATCGTACATTGTTTTAGATTAGCAGTAAAGTTGTTAAACGAATCCTGTAGAAAATCCATTTTCAATCCTTGTATGAGTAAGTTTTTCCTATTGAGATGATTTTGCCCCATTTAAACCTTAACTTGCCTACGGTTATGAGATATATTTACGGAAAATTTCGACCCTCTAGGTAGAGTGATTAGACCTTTATTCAATTATTATTCAACCGATACTCCCGCGCACGGATGGCTAAACTTAAATCAACAAAGATTTTTACGATACCGCTTATATTTTGTGTATTACTTCTCCTATTCGTTATACTAACTTTCGATAGCACCTCAGAAACCTGGTCCTATCAATGAAGTTTTGATTGGCTTCTTTCGTGCGGTACATGAAGTTTTTTGTCGAAGACTTTTGGTCTCAGATAACTATATCTAATTGTTACAAACGAAAAAACAAATTTATTATACATATATATTATAAATATATATTATATTATACCCCCACCAAATGGTTGGGGTATAATATAATATATAATATATAGGTATAATATATAATATATATAATATATAGTATAAAATATTTTTAATTGCCGTAGAAATTTAAGATCACCGCTCACGTGTCTGTTTATGGCATGATAGAAGATGAATCTCTTAAGTTAGGATAAACTAAATATCTCACAATCATAAACAGTTTTAGTCACAAAATGGCCAAAATCGATTAAGTAGGAAAAAACTTGCCCACACAAATATTTACTTCAGCTCTATAAATATCAGCATTTTCAGAAAGTTGTCAACAATTTTGTTATTTCTTCCTTAATTTGTAGAGTAGTACGTTGACAGTTTATAGATATAGGAAAGAACCATTTGAATTCACTTATTTCTTTAAGCTACCGCTCTAAATATGAGCGGAATTATTGAAAAAATAACAGAAATACGAGTTTTTACTATAAAACCCAATCAATTTGATGTATTTCACATTAGTAAAGAGTACATGGGCCAAGTAGAAAAAAACTTGAGAATTTTTCAACATTGGTCTAAAATGTATACAACTCACTGACACTGGCTCAGAACGCACGAACAAACTCGATATAGAAGGAAGGAGTAGAGAGAAAAACGAACAATATACGTGACGGAGAAGTTATTTGAACTGGAGAGTTGCCGGAGAAAAGACACATAAGAAATCCCTAAAGACGTATCGACAAAAGACATGTACAGACTATCAATTACAAACTCTTTACAATTAACTAAAATAGGTATAAGTGGCTACCACAACAACCATTATTTTATTTGTAACTTTGTGAATAAACGGATTATTAACCTACATTTTGTTTCACAAAAGAAACCCTCACGTATAAAATTTTTTACTTAAGTGTTCGATTTGCTAGTTAGTTTTAGTTTCCAGGCGCAGGAAAGAACCATATTTTATCAACATTTTTTAGATGATTTTATAACAGCCGGCGTTGGTTTTAAGCAAATGATAACAAATGATTACTCAATTGTAAAACAGGATAAATCAATGAGCTTAATATGAGAAGGTGGCTATTTTAACATGCCCATTTCTCTAACGATTACCTGAATGATACTGTGAATGATAATCCGTGGTGAAATCTACATAAGCTTCGGTCTGAATGAACTTTTGTGGTTGTACACTTGCTAATATTTGGTAATCGTTTCCTTAATTTTTACAATTTTGACGATATGTTGTGCAATTTCAGTCAAAGCACATGTTCTTATTCCCCATTTAATAATATGAAAGCACCTGCAACTATTCGGACGATTAAAATTTATTACTAGCTGGCCCGGCAAACGTTGTTTTCCCTTCAAAATGTTAATGTGGTAAAAAAAATTAATTGCAAAAATCTCATCTCCAACGCCATCTATCACTTTAAACCTTCCGGAATACTCTACCAATAATTTAAGACCAAAATGAGCCAAATCGGTCCAACCCTTCTCGAGCTTTAGCGAGAATAACGCACAGCAATTGATTTTTATATATACAGATTATTATTTTTTTAATTTTTTTTTTGGTTTCTTTTCTTTTTTTTGATAATTTATAGGACCGGTGATTATTCACGGAACCGGTGATCTCAAATTTGGGCATCAAAAGTTGTTTTGCGCTACCCAATACTCATTTTGATAAAAAAAAAAACCGCCCAATCCTAATAGTTTGGCATCAGAGACTAAATAACGTGGCAGCCGCAGACTATCAACACCTATCAGTTCTATTTAGAAAAACCTTTACTAACCCAGCCTTTAAAATGTAATCGGCATTTGCCATTCTCAAACTTCTGACGCTATCGTCGTGTTTGTCGAATACAGTGCTGATAGAGATTCTAAATTTTCAAATTTTCCAAAATTTCTGGAATCAACATCTTCACATTAAAACGCATTTTTAAAGTTTATTCAAACTGAAAATTATATACGGGTATTGCAGCACTATGTAAACAAAAAAAAAGGAATTTTTCTTGCAACCCATGCATGGGATATGAGAGAGCTCGAATGTCTATTCTGTTTTTATATCCTTTGAACTTGATTTACTACTTAACGACCATGTTAGACTTCAGTTTGAAAAGGTATTTCTGGTACTGCCAATTATTCGAAAGCTGCAGATCACACACATCGGTAAGACCTTCAGTCAATGAAAGATTTGATATTTTTGTTGGGGCTCAATTGATCATGATCATGATCATGAGCACTAATTATCTTCTGAATATCAAACTTAAAACTTATGATTTGTGAAATCATCTTAATTTCTTAGTCTGAAAAAGCAAAACTTTACATCGACATCCTGTACTAAAACAAACATTTTTTCTCTTGCTTTAATTGACACAATTCCACAATTTGCTATTCAGCTGCACATAACAATATTCAAAGTCAAGAGTTATCCATTTAGTGGTTTGAAAACCGCCGGTTTGGCAAGTCTGTCAGCTGTTAAATACTTGTCATCTGAAATGATATTTTTTTAGTAAAATGTTTGCCATTTACGAATATGGATCTTTTAACAATCGAAGAATGCGTAAAAATAGTTAAAACTTACTGCAAAAGTGGTGATGCAAACGTGGGCACTTCTCGGGCATTACGGGATGATTATGGTCATCATAATCGACCTACTGCGCAAGGAATTGGCCATGTTACAAAGAAATTTAAAGAGACTGGAAGCGTTACAGATGTTGTCAGGCCTGTGCATCGTCGCAATGTGCGCACTACTGAAAATATCGTTACTGTTGTGTGTGTGGCAGATAACCTAAATTTCAATTCAGAGCACTTTGGCTGTGTGATAACCAGTTGACTTGTGATTAAAGATTATGCACTTCATGATAAGTTTCCATAAAGCATAATTTCATATTTTGGCGACGGCAATTTGTCATCAAGATCATGCGATTTAACGGCGTTACATTTTTTTTTATTTTTTTTTTTTTTGAGGGGCTACGACGTTTGGTTTCAACAAAACGGTGCCAAGAGCCACGCAACACGACCGAGTTTGGCTTTATTGCATGAGAAGTTTCCAAAAAGCGTAATTTCACATTTTGGCGATGTCATTTGACCACCAAGATCATGTGCTTTAACGCCGTTAGACTTTTTTTGTGGAGCTACGTCGAAGACTGTGTTTACGTGGATAATCCCCAAATGTTGGAGTGTTTGAAAACCAACCTGGGTTAAGTTGTCGTCGTGATACCCTCCGAAATGTTGGAAAAAGTGGTCAAAAACTACCATAAAAGGATCCACTACTTAAACCAATCCAGGGGCTTTCACTTAGATGACATTTTATTCCGTACGTAATGGCAAGATCCAAGCATTATAATGAAATAAAAGTTGCATCGAAATTATAGCTTTATGTGCATTTTATTTAACTTTACTTTTGAAAACGAAAAAAGGATAACCTGGTAGTTTATAATATGCTCTCCTCCCTGAATGCCCATTTATATTCCCCCCTTTTTCTATGATGAAATTGAGACCATAAGGAACCGGAAATATACATTTATATACTCCAGAGAGCCACAACACATAGACGAGTATCAGGAGAGTGCGGCAACCACTTACTCTGTGTCATGGTTCATTCAAAGTTTTATGATTGTCATCTTGTCCTGTCCATATGCCGACGCTTGGATGTATGTGTGAGTGAATTGAATACAACAATTTGTATACTTTGCATCGACGTTGCAGCAACACTTAGCAATTGTCTAAAATACAGCATACGAGTACAGTCACCGAACGTCACTGATGGGAAGTGTTGAAGCGTTAACAGAATGTTCACTGTTGTAGACTTTGTGCCAGCAAACTATGTAGACTTAAATAAATGACTGGTCGGTTTGGTTTCAATACAAACATTTCTTTAGAAATAATTATTCATTATATTATATGAATCTGGACAAACTTTTAGCTTTCATTATAATTTGATTACATTTCAAATAAAATCAATGAAAAATATTAAAAAAGTTTTCCAGACTAAAGTTTTTGTTGCACATCCTTCCACTGAAAACAGAGCCAGAGCCAGAGGTTATCTTCATCAAGGTATGACATGTTGTGTTTTATAAAATTGACATTGACATTTCGAAAATGCCTTTTAGAATGAAAAAGCATTTCACTGTTGTCGTCTAACTCGCCTTCTTTACTTTCAGTGTCATTTAGTAGAACAAAGATGTGAAGATCATAACAAAATGGATAATGCAGAAATTTAATGCGTCTTAAACCAGTGCGATGGGATGACAGTTTGTGTGAAATATTAAAGCGAGTTAATTGAAATTTGAAAGAGTAAAAAATTCTGAATATTATCTAAAGCTAAGCAATTTTATGTAGAGTTGACATAATATTATTAGGGCATTTTTTTTTTTTATTTTCTTGAGACAAACCACAGATATGTTTGCTGTTGACAACAATGAATTTCGGATCATTTAGATTTCAATGTGGCTGAATAGGAAAGATGCACTGTCACATTCTGACCACATTCACTCGCAAATTATTACAATATAATTAAGTTCTCAATAAGAAATTATGTTTTTTATTATTTGTGTATTTAATGTGAAAAAAACTAAAATATCAAACAAATGTTGGGTATCACACAGAGAGCAGTTTGTGTATTAGCTGCGCAATTAAGTTCTCGCTGTTTGGTAATAAATGGCTCCAGCTATAAGTGCAAGTCGGTTCTGTCATAAGCTAAAAGTCATAAGCCAAGCTTTGGCTTATGGTAAACATACCGCCTCGAAACAATAGAGATTTTCTTTTGATGTCATATTTTTGCGGCTGTGTGAATATGTGTGATTTTGTACCAAATAATCGTCATATGCGGGAAGTATTAATTTCTTTCTTTCATTCAAAGAATACGGCGACTGAATGCCATCGAGAGCTTCAAAACGTTTACGAAGATGCTGCTTTAAGTGAAACAACTTGTAGAGATTGGTTTCGTCGCTTTAAAGATGGTGATTTTGATGTTGGCGACCGTTCGCGTGGAGAAAGACGAAAAAATTTCGAAGACATTGAATTGACGGTATTGCTTGATGAGGATCCGTGTCAAACGTACGTAGAGCTTGCTGCAGTATTAAAAGTTACCCGCCAAGCCATTTGCAAGCGATTTCATGCGTTGGGAATGATTGGGTTCCCTATGAGTTGAAGCCAAGGGACGTTGAGCATCGCTTTTTCGCCTGTGAACAACTGATTCAGAGACAAAAATGGAAAGGTTTTCTTCATCGTATTGTAACGGCTGATGGAAGATTGACTCATTACAGCAATCCAAAGAAAATAACGTCAAAGGGGCTTCCCGGTCATGCTTCTGCGTCGTCCCAATGGCCGCATATTCACGCTGCGAAAGTTGTCCTCTGTATTTGTTGGGACCAGGTAGGTGTAATTTATTACGTGCTGTTGAAACCAAGCGAAACCATCACAGGGGATCGGTACCGACTTCAACTAATGCGATTGAGTCGAGCTGTGCGTGAGAAATGGCCGCAATGCGAGAAGAGACACAAAAAAGTGATTCTTCAGCATGACAACGCTTGGCCTCATGTTTCCAAGCCCCTTAAAACCTACCCGGAAACGATGAAATGGGAAGTTTTACCCAACCCGCCATATTTTTCAGATATTGCGCCGTCCGATTATCACTTGTTTCGTTCGATGGCAAACGGTCTGGCTGAGCAGCAGTTTCACTCATATGATGACATCAAGGAATGGCTAGATTCGTGGATAAACTCAAAAGATGAACAGTTTTACCATGAAGGAAGGTCGGGATTTTACAGAAAGATGGGAAAGAGTAGGAGATAGCGATGGGCAATACTTTCTATGAATCATTTGTAAACATGTTTTCATAATAAAGTAATAAAATAGACAAAAAATTTTCTATAAGAGGTGGGGTAAACCGCAGACATTTTTGTAGTTGGCATTAATGATGGTTGAGAATTAAATTGTAATGTGGGAAATGAGCAGGTACTTTCTGACTCTGACAAGGGAAAATTAATTTAAAAAGTCCGCAAGAGAAATCATCATTATTTACTTTTTGGCTCAAATGATTACGTTATATGTTATGCCGATGCGCAGCCGACATTTTAGGCTTTAATTTACGATATTTCACAATATTTTCAGAGGTCGGTTTACTTTTAAATAATGTTGTGAATGTGCAGGCACAAAAAAAAAAACATTTTCACCATATTTTACTCTTTTACTTCAGAAATAAATCCCAGGAAGCCGGCCTAGATTTTTGCGACCTGTATGATTTGCTTGCTAGAACACTCGTGATAAAATGGTTCACGAAAAGCAGTTCTGAAAAATTTACGCTCGAAGACTATAAGCATTATCGAGGCGGACTGATTAATTCCAATCGAGTAGTCGTAGAAAATCTGAAAGTCTTGCGCATGACCATTGAAATGCAATTTAAATGGTTTCGGCTCATCATGAAGCTCAATATTTTTGAGTACCAGACGAGAAAATTGACTTAACAAAGCGATTTTGTGATTTAAACGCAATCTAAATGGTACCTCTTTGAAACGTATCGCCACAGGCGGTAAAAAATGAATTCCTTACAACAATATCAGTTAAAAGGAATCCTGATCCAAGAAATATAAGCGCGCTCTAATTTCATCCAAAGCTGAACTGCAAAAAAAAAACTAAAGCTGTCTTTTCAATTTGGAGGTTTTTAAGAGAGTGGTTTGCTTTGAAACAAACCATCTAAAATTGTTGAATCTTACAGAATAAAATCGCATTAAAGCTTGAATGGTAGGTGGTGCCACATCCAAATTATATCCCTGACCTGACTTTCGGATTTTCATTTATTGAGGAGTTTGCAATTGTGGAGTCTGAATTGAACTCCTTCAACACAAACGAAAATCCAAAAGCCGAGCCGTTCCACTATTTTGCTGTGAAGGAACAGTCATCCTTCTAATCTGCCTCGAAAAATTGGCTGAAAGATGGCAGAAGGTCATTAAACAAATTTGCAGTTAGAATGATTAACTATTTCAATAAAAGTTTTGAGGTTAGCTTTGGGCACAAATACCAATAATTGCTATTGCCCTGCTTCATTTGTAAAACCCTGTTCAATCATTCGTCTTAACGAAATGTTTTTCATTATTTTTTAGATTGTTGATTGATTTAAATAAAAAGCTTTCATCATTTTTTGTCAAGTGTGTTCAATGGGCCATATCTCATGATATCTTGCACTGGGTCATGCTGGTAACATTAAAGGTAACATTCGAAAAGAGTTCTTTGATTGTCTTGCATTTGGTGGAATCACACAGTTGGCTATAGTTTTTTAGCGCCTTTAAAAGCAAAATGAAAAACCAGAGCTGATGACAAAAAAATTCCAATATTTATGAATATAATGCAGTATCCAATACAATACCAAAACGACGGTTTCAACGATTCTGTTGTGGTAATATGAACATTGGAAATATATTTAGCGGGGAAATCGTCAAAAAGATTTTAATAAGATCATGAAAATCGCCGACCCGGCCCTGAATATGAACCCGTTTTTTTATTGCCCAGGAACTTATGATTAGCCAGAAAACCATTTGCTCATGATTGGCCTCTAAAGAAGTGTAATGTATGGCCGCCACTTGATTAATAGCAAAATAATCATCTAGAGTCGTTGCTGAAAAGAACACAACCGATTCATTCTTAAAACTAAGGATGACTGGTGATTAAAAATGTGCTACATTCTACATAACAGCTAAAAAATATCAGGTCGGAGCACGGCGTGTCGGTCCAAAACGATTGCCAAGACCAAACACTTGATTTGGATCTCTGTTCTTAACAGGTCTCTGCTTGACGTAAAAAAGATTGTGGTCGGAGTACGGCGAGTTAGCCCAAAACGATTGCCGAGACCAAACATTGGATTTGAATCTCTGCTCTTATCAACTTAAGGGATTGAATTAAGCGACCAGAAGCGACCAGAAGTGAGCAATAAGAAGAATGTTATGTTCCATAGATACAACGTGTTCTGTCACATTCCCTGAATAGTGTAGACAAGGCGCTAAATAATTATAACTATAATTTTGAGTATTTACATAATTCAGTGGATGATGCAACTCTGGTTGCTAGAAAGACTTGTGAAAATGAGCTGTTCGAGTTGTTTACCGATAAGGATGAGGTCTTATTCAATCAAGGAATTATAAAACTGTCTTCAAAATGTAATGAAGCTATAGAACGAAATGGCGCATATTTGATCTAAATTGAATAATCCTAACTATATTAATTTCACCATCGAAATAAAGCTAACAACATTCAGAACTTCACTCAATCTTAATGAAGTTTAGGCAAAGTTTTGGTAAATACTTAGGTTTCCTTACAGTTTTAGGTGTATTTACAGGTATATATTTAGGTGTATTATTGTATGTGAATAAATCATCATTATTTAGG
>JAHXMU010000057.1:6323893-6356482 GCA_019455685.1 Philornis downsi | reverse complement strand
AAAAAATTTGGAAAACATTAGAATTCTATAGAAATCAAATTTTTTGCTTCAATTGCCTTTTCAAGCAGTTTTAATAAGCTAGAAAAAAAAATTAAAAGCAACAAATCTATTTTTAAAATTTCACAAATTTTTTCCATAAACTTTATCAGAAATGACTGAAGATGCAACTTCAGTAACTGATAATGTGCCAAATTTTAACGCATTTTAAAAGGTCTGGAAAGAAAAATTCGCACAGAGTTCACAAGATTACAATTATACTGTCTAATGTTTTCAGCTAATGTTACTCAGTAATGACAGAAAACTAATTATATTTTTAATAGATAACTTTAACTTTCTTTCGCTGGCTTTCGCTTGAGAAATAATCTACATACCCACATATGTCCAACTTACAAATTTTGAATTTCGGGTAGAGGATTCATCCTTCAATAAACTGTGAAAGGAATTTACACTTTTTTCGCTTATAACATTCTTATTTTTTCTTAAATGTACTGGAAATCTTAATAGAATCTTCATCAGAAAATGCCTTAGAAGAATGAGTCAACCAGTACAGAAATTTCAACTATATGAACTGACTTGCAGCGTACTTCTGCATATCGTAAGTTCAAAAGTGTGTCAAGTGCCAGACTAGACACTATGGAAATCTCTCAAAATACTCTGAGTTAAACCACAATTAAAAAAGAAATGACGTCTTCCTCTTACAGATTATAGAGGAACCATCGATTTTTTGCCAAATTCGCTAAGGGTTGAAATAACGCAGTTCAAACTTTTTTCGCAGAATAAAAATTTACACAATTTCTGATGCGTGCTAAATTATTCTGAATTTAGCACAATTGAATAATGGATATGAACCTCAGAATATATGAATATATTAGGCAACTTTTATAACAGCTAGCCAATAAGCGTGTGGTTATTCGGTCAATACTTTTCTAAATTTTAGCGAACTTTGCCATGCAAAACAACGTTAGAAATTTAATTTGAAATCTAAGAATTGGTAAGCAGAACTGGCGCTATGGAATGAACCAAACGTAATGTTACGGTGCTCATTCTGAGAATCTAGTGGGAGCATCACGCGGGTGAGACTTTGTGCTCGAATGTGGAGTTGCATTACAACCGGGTGCTACAGACCCATAGAGTAGCAGAGGTGGCAAGATAGGCCTCAACTCCGCCAATGGGGATTATGTTCCATATTAGCATAATCAATTTGGTATCTCCAGGCTGGAAGATAGGGCTGACAATTGCGGTAGTCCCAAAGTTGTCAGCTCCAAGTTTTACTTGGCTATCCCAGGGGCGCGTTGGCAATCGCATTGTAAGATGTCTAGTGTGTCGCATACAGTGGGTAGGGCTTTCACGGCGAGACTCACATAAAACCCCGTGGACTTCAGCTCGGAAGATATAAAGTAAAGTATATATTTGTATGGGAGATGCCAAAAGGGGAGGGGAAGGCATTTAGTCTAATTTCCTTGTCACAACAAAGTTTATCTAACTCATGATCCGTGACAAATTTCACTGAATTCCATAGTACTGCTTGAAAGATATGAACCTAAGAATATGCGGGATAAATCAGTCATTTATATGGGAAGTCCCAAAAGGGTAAATCAGATGGATCTTTTAAAATTTTATTGGACATTGCAAACCAATATATTGGATAAAAATTTCTATTACGACAATAAATGAGTTAACTCCTAAGGGAAATTTTGAAAATTTAAAAATCGCTTCATTTTGTATGGGAAGCACCAAAAGGTAAGGTAGTCGATGTAATCCATTTACGAACTGACAAAATATTAGTTTTAAGAAGATTCATAAAGATATATCTTGTTTATCTATTTGCTAGCTATTTATTTGCTTGCTTGCTAATTAACCAAATAGATTGAAGAATACGGCTCAGTCGACTTAAAAAGTCATGGAAAACATTTAGTCAAAATATACTTGGCACGTTCGTGTTGCATTTTTGCCACATAAAATGGCATACGAGGTGTGATAAAAAAATAGCCGTTATTTTAAATTTATTCAAAAAGTTTTTGTTCATTTATCAATTTCTAATTTAATTCCTTTAAAGTAGTCCCCCTCAGATATAATACACTTGTGCCAGCGTTTCTTCTAATCGTCGAAACACTTCTGAAACGCGCTTTTTGGTATCGCTAACAGCTCCTGTTTCGATTTTTCTTTTATCTCCTCAATCGTAGCAAAATGCTTTCCTTTCATCGGTGTCTTCAGTTTTGGAAAGAGGAAGAAGTCAACGGGGGCCAAGTCCGGTGAATACGGTGGCTGAGGCACGCTTGCGGTTTTGTTTTTGGCCAAAAACTCATGCACAAGCATCGATGTGTGAGCTGGTGCGTTATCATGGTGCAAAATCCATGATTGGTTTTTCAACAATTCTGTGCGTTTCTGACGAATTGCTTCGCACAAACGGCGCATAACTTCAAGGTAGTATTCCTTATTGACCGTACGATCTTGTGGCAAGAATTCATGATGCACCACGCCATTGCAATCGAAGAAAACAGTGAGCAAAATCTTCACATTTGACCGAACTTGACGTGATCGGGCGATCAAGACGGACATCGTCATTGACATCTTCTCGGCCTTCATTAAACCGGTTATACTACAATTAAACTTGTGTTCTGCTCATAGTAGACTCGCCAAACACCACAGTCAACATTGCAAATGTCCTTGAACATTTAATTTATTTTTTTACATAAAACTTAATACAGTTTCTTTCAGTTTCGAATAGAAAGAATCGAAGAGCACACCAAAACACGACTAACCTTTCTATCTGTCAAAAACAAACTGACAATCCAAAATGGCTGATATTGTCAACATACATATATAACGGACATGTGTACCAACATAACAGAAAAAAATGAGAAAATCGGACATACTTATACGTAACTCACGAAATTTGAAAAAAATGTTTTTTTTTTATCACACCTCGTATATCTCCATTGCTTCGGGTGAAGGTATAGAAATGGGATTATGAAAAATATTGCATTGGGGCCATTCTATATTAAGATAATGATATACAACAAATTGCTGCAATGCTAACTGCTTGCTTTATAATCACCCAGACTAGGTGGATAAAATTAGAATTACCAAATTTATGTGTATGCAGGCAAGTGGCAAGAATAGGATTTTTGATATTAATACTTTTAGGATAAGATAATACGAAATTTGCAACATCGCCCTTTACAAACGGTTACAATAAGACTCATATAATCGACAACTCCACTTAACTTACAATGCTGTTTGTGATACATATTTCGCTGAGGGATTGATGTGTAGTAAAAACACCTACAATGAAATTCAATCTTGTAGGGATTTAAGTCTTGAATTTAATTTGTGAATAAAATAAAATAAAAGGGACAAAATGAATTTTTCGAAATTCGTACATTGAAAGAATAACTTGAAGAATAAGGAAGCAAATACAAAATCATCCAAACCACACATTTTGGAATATATTGACATATGCACATGATATGAAAGGATATTTGAAAAGCTGTAGAGCGAAATTAATTAAAAGTACATCGTGATGGTTGCGGAGAGAAAGCTGACAAAACATACTATTTAAATGGTTAAAGTTAGAACTAGGAAATGTGGTATTTGTCAGTATATATCACTGCCAGTTAATATTCAATTTGTTTTTGTATATGAAGTGAAGCACATGGATTTGCGTACATTCATATAACGATACAGCTTCGATACAGCATCAGGAAGCTTAAGCATCTATTAAAACAGATGCATTTTCTACCGGCAATTCCATTAAATAACCAGGTGTTATTAAGAAAGTAATTGAATTCCTTGCATTCATTTCAATTACTTGAGTGCCCCTTGACATTTTGGCCTTTATGGACCAACACATTTTAATAGTGGTTCTATTGCTTATGGAGTGCGATATTATTTGGTATTTTCGGATATTGTTTGACTATTTAATTTGGTGACATTTCCGCTTACGAAAAACTAACTTGAAGAGAAAGCATTGTGAACTTTGTTTTCCAATGCATTATATAAATAATGCATAAAATGACAGAGAAAAGATTATTCTTAAAACAAGTAAAATTGAAAAACACACCAATATCTCAGGAGCTAGAGTTAGCCCATGAGAAGGGGAAACATTTTTGAAGTTATGGTGGCCGAATTACCAATAATCAAAAATTTCCAAGCCTCCTACGCATAAAATAAGTTATTAATGCCCAGTCCAAAAAAGTTATGAAAAAAACTTCTTATTGTTAACAAAATATATCATTCCCTAGAGGGTCGATTTTATTAAAGATCAGAATTTTAACACCTTCGACCGAGAGAATAAATATTTATATATCTATATATAAAACAAAGTCGTGTTGGTTACTCCATTTATAACTCAAGAACGGCTGGACCGATTTTTATGATTTTTGTGTTCTTGGATTTGTCTTCGTCGGGAATAGGATAGCAATAAGTATTAAAATATGATATTCATTAATAAAAAAGAAAATAACAACAAAAAATGAGTGAGCATCACAGACATAAGGTCATAGTAGAAGTGAAACTTTTTAGCCATTAAGCTGGTCAGTATATAAATCTCCAAGTAAGATACGCACATTATTTGCTATCATCATTTCCACATGCTTCCCATCGAATCCATCTAACCTGTGGCACAAATACAAGAATAATATTTCAGAAGATATTTTCCATCAAATTCGTGTCAGTTCAAGAAATTCAGATTTTGAGATGAATCAAGAAATACATAATCGGGCTATGCTCTTGATCAAAGATATGTGTTACGTCATGTACGGTAGTTTATTAGTCAGGTTAGACTCGTAGATTGAATGACGCATTTAATCGATAATTGAAACGGGAATGTGAATATGATCGCCATGAATAAGGCTTAGTAGTTCAAACGAATGTACCTCTGTTTAATCCCCAACAGAATGAAGTTTATGATACATTAATGAAAGAAATTAATGATGGAAATGGTGGTTTGTTTTTACTGGATGCCCCTGGTGGAACTGACAATACATTCCTCATGCCAATTCAATTGCGGTAGTTTACAGGAGTCTCGTCGTGAGGGCCTTACTCACAATGTGTCATCACACATGAGACTGTTTTTTTTATTTTTGTTTTTTTCTTTTCTTTTCTTTTTTTATTTGTATTTCCGACAGCCAGAGCTTCTTTGGAGAACTGAAATTAATCCCGAAAGGATTAGTCGAAGCACCATTGAGATAAGGAGCATATCTCCCGGAAAATTTCCTCAGGGCTTGCTTCTTCTCTCAGCCAAAGTCCCTTCGAAGCCACTGGTATGAAGTGAGCTTCATCCCGGTTAGGAGTGAGACCTATCTAGATACCTCAAATAGACGAAGAACAATGTTTTCCTAGTTCCCGCATTACCTTCAGGCAACGCAAGATCACTGAAAACACATGTTCGGCCAACCACTGCCAGCACGGTGCTCCCACAAGGGGTCCAACACCACGGGCAGGCAGGAAAAAATAGTTCTTGGGGCCCTTGATCTCCCGGGCTACCAAGAAATAAAACCCTCTAGTCAGAGTTTCACAGACAAAAACTGCTCCAGTTTCGCTATATCATACCTCGTATGGAACTCGTCATCCATCGTATACGTTTGCACAAAACACGGACGTGTACCTGCAATAGGTCACAGCTACACGCCCTTGCACTATGCAAGCGCATACAAAAAGAGAAGGGAAGAGAAAAAGAAGAAGAGAAGTGAATAGAAAAGAAAGGAAGAGAAGAGAAAAAGAATGCTGCTACAACACACATTCATATGCACTGTACAACGTACAGTCACATGGCAGTGCATTTTCGCAACAAAACCCCTAACCACCAATAACAACCAAAAATAAAAACTTTCCCCCCTAACAATTCCTTCCACTCTCTTCCCGAAGCCTTACAAACAACCTGCCTGCAAAGCGACGTGCCTCGGCCAACCTGCTTCCTGAAGATAACACGTCCGTCACCTCCCAATTGCCCCCAACCCTCACAACCCCTAATGATTCCTCATGTCAGCAATTTTAACAGTGTCAATAATTCCACGATCAACTGTTGCCGATGATATAAACGCCTGCCTCAAATCATCAAATCTATGGCGCTATGTGAAGCAACTTTAGCTGACTACAAACATGAGAGTTGCATTGCTGAATGATACGTCTGCTGGAAACGTTTCTAAGCAATTGCTGGCTATCGGCAATGGTCGAGTTCTTGTCGACGAATCGAGCGGGTTGATTTCATTTACTCCAAATTTCTGTAATTTTGTCTCATCGAAAGAACTCATCAATAAAGTGTTCGCAGACATCATTGCTAACCACAAAAACAACGAACGGTTGAGTGAGCGAATAATTTTGGCAACTAAAAATAAAGATGTGGATGACTTAATCTTCGTAACTCAGAATGGAATCAAGGGCACATTCATTCAAATCTATTGGCAGTGTAACAAACGAAGACGAAGCCACTCACTATCCTTCTGAATTTTTAAACTCCTTGGATTTGCCTGGCTCACCACTGCACAATTTACGACTGAAGGTTGGCTCGGTAGTAATCATGCTTCGAGACCTAAACCAATTAAACTATGCGACGGAACGCGTTTGGTGATGACTAAACTGATGATCAATGTGATTTACGCGACGATACTCAAAGGAAAATTCAAAGGTGGGAACGTTGTTATTCCGGGGATTTTGATGATCTCAATCGATTTGCTGTTTGAGTTTAAATGACTTCAATTTGCACTTCGTCTTGCATTCGTCATGACAATTAACAAATCGCAAGGCCAATCCTTGAATGTTTGTGGTCTAAATCTAGAAAATACATGTTTTTCTCATGGTCAATTATACGTGGCATGTTCACGAGTCTTTATTTCTATCTGCTTTATTTATTGTTACGTCTGATATCAAAACGAAAAATATCGTATATCACACATATCACCAATTCATTTTATTTCGTTTCCCATATGTTTTATTACTAATATAATAAAAAAATTGAATTTTAACAACTTAGTAGTAATTTTAAAATCATAAATCTGCTCATTCATTGATTTTTAGGCCGAACGAATTTCGCCTTGTTCGCTGTATATGTATATTTTATATAAATATTTAACATATTTGGAAATGCGGGGAACTGGAGAACTTTTAGGTTTCCTGGAGCGAAAGGTGGCTTTTGGTTTACAATTGTCTGAGCCAGACATATCACAAAGAAATTTTTAATATGTCTCACAAATTGTTTACCACGGATAGAAATATAAAGAAAAAGAAAACATCAAGAATTAGAAGGTCGAAACTTAACAATATTTTTTCTTAATTTGAATTCAAACAATTTGTGCGGAAGCTTACCAAATGAAGTGGAGCGTTTGAACTCACAATAACAAGTAAATTTTGGTTTTAGATTTTAGTAATGGCAAAACGGCGGAGATAGTATATAAGACCGACCATAGCCATCTTTAGAACAAAATGTAACACATAACAATTAAACTTTTAAAGTTTGAGTTGATGTGTGAGTTACGCGGTCAAGCCATGAATTTCGGTGATTTTTGGGTGACCAGGATTGCAAACTAGGGTGAATATGGTATCAACAATATTTATATGGTAAAACAACGTTTGCCGGCTCAGCTAATATATATTTTTAGACATCAATAGCTACGCCAGAAAGGTGTAACATCTCGAAAGGTTTTAAGACACTTCAAGTCAATTGAAGTATGTTCACTTGTTCACTTCTTAAAATTAGGATGTGTAAATTATTGTGTCATTCTGACATGAAACATAAGACTATGAGCAAAAATTGCTATCCATATCTGAATGAGCTTTAATACTTAACCATTCGACAATTATTATGCAAAGTGCAAAAATTATATAAAAATCTTTGTAGATTAATATCGATTTCTTTTCCAAATGGTTGTTTCCTGTAAGGAAAACAACGGCTACAAATATATATTGCAAACTACATAGCCCATGTTTATCCCTATCATTACTCAATTGAACCTCATTAGCTGATTTCGTCAAGATTAATTCAAGTAACCCCCCAGCTAATCTACACATTTGCCTTTGGATCTGTTAATGTATTCGTATGTGAATTAAAAAGCCACGTTGGCAAATTATCCTGCTAATGACAGTGTATGATTATCACCTCTAAACAAATACCCCAACATTACTGGAGCCACTGCTGCATTGGACCACTGCAGCATTGCAACCGCCATATCCTGCTCAAGGCCAACCCATAAAGGATGTAATTGAATAGCTCTACGCTGAGCCTCGATGGTACGGATGTATGGAGGACTGACTCATCGTCCTACCATCACCACGATAATGAAGTTGCTGGAGAGAATGTCAGGGGGAAACGAAAGCGGTTCCATCACTCACTTTACAGTTTCTTTGTTGACTTGGTTTTATGTTTTCACGCGTGATTTAATAATGTTGCAGTGGTTGCATACTTGACTGTACCTCCACACGGTTGGTTGGGCTCTAGAGCTCTGGTGCAGATATACATTTGATGTTTGCCGGCTCGTTTAGTAACTTGGACGACAAAGTTTACCAACATTGTCGCAGTATAATATTAGTTGAACGTATGACCTATGGTAACACATGCTGTCTTCTCCACAACATGCAAAAGTATTCATGTAATGGATGCATTTGCGAAGCAAACAATTTGTGCAATCCACCAAAAGGGCACTTTACGAAAGGACAATGTATGTATTTGCACCCACGTGCTGTAGCATCCGCTCACATGAGGACTGCGAAATGTTCCATGAACTGTCAACCTGGTCTAAACCCAACAAACAGATGAGTTGGATAATGAGAAGTGTGCCCCACAACCGAAAAATGATGCAAGCAGATACGGCACTGTATGCGGCCTTACATTAAGGCTTTAATCATTATGAATTCCAAATGATACTCATACATTACCTCAAAAGTACGCACATAATTCATACATGTAAATGAAAATAACTAAATTTTTACTCACAGGAACCTTCTGCAAGGATATAGGGCTAACGGGGATTAATGTGTAATAACAATTATTTATTTAAATTTTGTAATCCTGTCTGAGAGTCCCTCGCGTAACGTTTATGGATTTTCGCATACACAACTATTTAAACATCGCCTGGATGTAGTAAACTTACGTGGTCTTCGCACTCACGTATTCAAACTCTAACACACTTAAGTCGTCCTTGCGACTGCATTCATACTCTTGCACATAACCTATACACGAGCACAGTGAGTGTGAGTGAGTGTGAATCGTTGTTCTCTTTGGGGTGTCATATAGTTTTTTGCGTTTTTTACTCATTTCTTCATTCCGTTTAAATTATTTAAACAGCGAGCAGCGTGTGGCGCCCAACAGAATAGTCTCTTTAAAATGTCACACCATTTTAAATTCTTACTTGTGCTTGCAAAGATGTTACTAAAGCCGTAACACATGAGATGAACCGTCACACAAGTGTGGAGCTCCACTTATAAGTTCTCTCATACTACAAAGTACTTAAAATGTGAATATTTTAGTATTTTTGTAAATGGCGTTGGTAATATAGGGTTATACCTTTAGTGTTATTTATCTAGTGAAAGGTTTGCCATCTACGACTATAGGTCGTTCAACAATCATAGAATGCATAGAAATAGTTAAAACTTACTACAAAAGTGGTGATTCTTCATTACGGAGTGATTATGATCGTCATAATCGACCTACTGTGCAAGGAATTGGCAATATTACAAAGAAATTTGCAGAGACTGGAAGCGCTACTGATGTTGGTAGGCCCGGTCATCATCGCAATATACAAACCGCTAAAAACATCGCTTCTGTTAGTGAAAGTGAGGCGAATTTCAATTCAGAGGGCTTTGGCGGTATGATAACTTACTTTTTTTGACCTGCAATTGAAGATTATCAACTAGACGATACATGGTTTCAACAAAACAGTGCCACAAGCCACACAACACGACCGATTTTGACTTTATTGCATGGGAAATTTCCACAAATCCTAAGCTCACGTTTTGAGCACATCAATTGAGGTTTGACGCCGTTAGACTTTTTTTGTCGGACTATGTCAAAGACCTTTGTTTACACGAATAATCCCTAAACGTTGGAGTATTGGAGTTGCCGCCCGAAATATGCGAAAAAGTGGTCGAAAACTGCCTCAAAAGGCGATGAAGCGGAATAATATGCTGAGGGTAATACGAAACCATTGAAACGCTATGGAATAATATGCTGAGGTTAAGTTAATACGATAATGAACCAGACAACAAGAAAGCTGAGGAACTGCCGAGGTTGTGTTCGGAAATTACTTTAGCGGTTGTTTTCATAGATCGATGGAAATGATGGAGTTAATATTTCCTGGACGAATCATACTAGCTGCATCATTGCTCAGAATTTTTGGCCGAGCTTAAAAAAATTGTATATTGAACAGTAGCCAACATTTTTACAGGTGGACATCAGGTGGCTTGTGAGCACTCTTATTAGCCACAGTAATATTTACACCCAAATGGATGCTTCAAGATATGGTTTATGTGGGGATGAAGAGGAAATACAGATAATAGAATATCTTTTAAGATGGGGGCACTTGGGAGACTATTTTTTTGATAGCTTCAGAAGCCCAGCAATATGGTATCTTTGACAGTCTCGTAGGATCTGTATAGTGGAAACGGTATGCAGCACCAGTACTTATACTACATTCTATTTCCTGAAATAATCATAATTAAAATCTTGCTGTCCGAGCGCCTGTAGCAGATATCGATAATATTTTGCTATTTGTGCTTCAACCCAACTTTACCCTTACCCTACTACTACTCCAATACACTTAATTACAAATTAATTATCTGATGTTCTTGACATGTAGTGGAAATATATTATCGCCTGTATACAATAAAGGATACCACAAAAAACTCCTATCGCTCAGGGGAGCAAAAAAATCTCTCATTATGAAAATTGTATCGAACTGATCTTAAACGGAACGGTTGCGCTTTCTGGTTATTTGTGGCTGTTTTGGCATACAAATGTTGTCGCATAGACGCTATCAGAAATCAATTCATCGGCATAGAAAAGAAAATACATATATGTATATATATTGGTGCGTAACTAAGTTCCCGCTGTTTGGCAATAGATGGCACCAGCTGTAAATGCTATTCAATTCTGCCAAAACCCAAACATCATAAGCCAAGCTAAGGTATATGGTAAACATAACGCCTCGACACAATAGTATTTTTCTTTTGACGTCATATTCTTTTGGTTGTGTGAATATGTGCCGATTTTTTTCTTTCAATCGAAGAAAACGGCAGCTGAAACTCATCGAGAGCTTCAAAACATTTACGGAGTTTAAATGAAACAACATATCGAGATTGGTTCCGTCGCTGACGACCGTTCGTGTGAAGGATGATGGAGGTAGGGCTTGCTTCAGTATTAGGAGTTACCCGCCAAGCCATTTCCAGGCGATTGTATGAGTTAGGCATGACTAAAAACCAAGGAACTTGGGCTCCTTATAAGTTGAAGTCTAGAGAAATTATGCATCTTTTCTTCGCCTATAAACAACTGTTTTAGTGAAAAAATAGGGGTTTCTTCATCGTAATAAAACGGTGATAAAAAAATGAATTCATTACAGCAATCCAAAGAAAAGAAAGTTATGGGGGCTGCCCGGTCATGGTTTTACGTCGTCGCCTCGCTTCAACGTTCACGCTGCGAAGGTTATGCTCTGTATTTTCTGGGACCAGATCGGTGTTATTTATTACGAGCTGTTGAAACCAAGCGAAACCATCACTGGGGATCGGTATGGATTTCAATTAATGAGAATGAATCAAGCTCTGCGCAGGAAATGCCCACAATACGCGGAGAGGTGCGAAAAGGTGATTCTTCAGCATGACAACGCTCGGCACCACGTGGCCAAGCCTGATAGAATTTACTTGGAAACGCTAAAATTGGAAGTCTTGGAAGTCTCCCACCCGCCAAATTCTGCAAATATTGCGCCATCCGATTATTACTTGTCCGTTCGATGGCCTGGCACGGTCTGGCTGACCAGAAGTTCCCCACATAGGACGACATCAATGAATGCATCAAAATGAGCAGTTTTACCGTGACGGAATTGGAACTTTACCAGATTGATGGGGAAAAGTAGTAGCTGGCAATGGGCTATACTTTCTGCGAATCATTTGTAAAAGTGTTTTCATAATAAAGTTGCATTTTGATAAAAAGCAACAAGAACTTAGTTGCGCACCTAATAAATAAAATCAATATATTGTATTTATAGTATTTATAATACAAACTTATCTGCTTAACGAGTTAATGACTTTTTATGAGTGTGAAATAGAAAGGGCCGTAGAAGAATATTTTTGTCAGAAAAAAATTAATTAGAAGTAATTACAAATTTATTAACCCAATACGGGCTTCTTATTGAATTTGGTGGACGCCAATGCATGAGACTTTGATATAATGATGTCGATAATTCATTGGGAAAAGAAAGAATTGCGGAATAAAAATATTTTTATTTTAACGATATCCTTATTTAAATGCAACAATAAACAGCTTATTATAAAAGAAAATTATAACAGACTATATTCTTTTTCTCTTTTCCATAGCTGTCGAATTCCGCTCTCAGTTATCATGATTCAGCACAATTGGAACGAGTACGTCGTATATTTTTTTTTTTTTTTAGGAAGTCTTTGATAATTTAACTCAACTTAACCTTTGTTGACTATAACCAGTCTTCTTTCAATAGCTTTGCATTTCCTTTCCTCATTTTTCAAGATCTGCAGAAGCTTTGTGTTTTGGACAATTTCTTAGAAAGCAGACGTAGCTTAGACCCTGCATGCTGTAAATAACATAGCCGGCCAACGACCTCTGGGAAACAACCCAACTCGTTTAATTATTTGCAAATCCAAATTGACCACAATTTGATGAAAAGTATTTCCCATGAAAATATGCGTTTATAATGATAACGATAAATATGTGACTTCCAACTCAGTCATTGCCAACATAGGCCTATTCATAGTAAAGCAACACGACAAAGTACAGCTAAATGTCAGAAAGTTGCGTAGATAATTTATTTTGATAGCATTCAGACTCGAGCGACAAGAATGGGAATAACAACCACAAACAATAATTAGAGAGATGCTGTAAAGCATTATGTAAATTTGGAAGTCCTTTTCCAATATTTATCAACTAGCACCTTTAATTAATGAAAAAATGACAGAATTCTTGAAAATTTTCCGAAAAAAAATTTTAATTTTTAGTGTTTGTGTGGGCAAATCTGTCATACTGTTAAGATTTTACATAAATTCGAACGTAACTTGAATACCACTACAAGACATTTATATATAAAATTTCAGACGGCACGAACGTTATCACGTCTTCAACAAATGCCCGAATGGATGGATGAAAACTCTGCAAATGGAATAACAAGCTTAGTACACCGCCATCCTAAAATTAATAGTACAGAAATAAACAAATTGTGAACCAGAATAAAATGACTAATGTGTAAAAAGGACTGAAAGAACACCTAAAAATTGAGACCGGTTTGACGTTAAATTGACACAACTAACATGGAGTTTGAACACGATCTACCACCTAGCTTGTGTACAATGGATAAAACTTCAGACCAAAAATTTGTCTCAAATTTTGTATCCCAAATGTTTGTACCCATAGAATTTTGTATGTCGAATCGTTAAAAATATTAAAGAAGTTTTACAGTGAATGGGCTTTATCAACAAAAGGCATAGACATGCATTACACGTACAGTGCATTACAAAATAGCCAACATTTGATTCGCTTTGGTCGACCATAAACTTAAAGAAGTTTAGTTCTGAAGTTAATATCGATAAAGTGGAGGAAATGGGGACTAAAAATTCTTATTTATAATTGACAGAGACAGTTGCTAAACGTTCGATGTGTCAAGAATCAAGTCATACTATTCCACATGATTGTTTGACTATGTAAACAATTGCCGTACGACTAGTTTCGGAAGAATTGAATTTTCTTCAAAAACTCAATCATATGCATATGCCGGAATGAGACAATTTCGACCTATCATTCATAAAATACTTTCGAATTAGTGATGAGACATGGATTTACTAGCTTGGTATGCAAAGTAGTCAACAAGCTTTGGAATGGAACTTTACATCTGAGCCAAAGCCAAGCATTGCACCTCAAAATTGATAAAAAATCAAGATATTGTTGAGAGTTTTTTTTATTATCGCAGTGTTGTGCACCCGAAATTCTTGTATAAAGGTCAGACGATAACCAAAAAATATGATCTTGGTGTTGTGAAGCATTTCATGGAGCAAATTGGTCTCTTTCCAAAAGTCAAGACTACAGGAGATACAAAAAATATTTCGCTGCAAGAAGCCTTTTTTGGAATATGTGACTGAAAAAATTGTTTGACACTTCTTCGTTTATACAACTGTATGAATGTAAAGTTGTTTACAATGAATCCAAGGAGGGATACAACTAAACTTAGTCCTACATAGTTCATTATCAACAGCGTTCGTTCTTACCCGGACGTATGTAAATACAGCAAGTTTAATCAAATTGCGATAGAAAAAAACCATGACTTATAAAGATGGTAAATACGATCTTAGAAGGCTAATTTATGTGGCGAATATAAAGAAAGAAACGTGTTTTGCCATTCAATAAATTGCAGACATATTTCATGATATATGTTTTGTTCGTTTCCTCCTCAAGTGTGCCTGAAATTTTAATTTCCTATGTATCACGAAATAGAAATATTGTTTTAAATAAATATTAATTTGTTATGATCTTTGTACATTAATGAAATGACATCTCATCTTAGTTGTTCGACTTCCAAAATTCTTTAAATTCTGCAAAATTAAAAACTGGTGGTTTAAAGTTTGACTTGCATTAACTTTTTCGTTTGAATTTTGGAAACTGAATGAAGGCAGGCGAAAATTTCATCAAGAAAGACAACACAGCTTTGGCTCATTCAATTTTATGTGAACATTTTATTGTAATTTAACAATCGTTTTCCAGCATAAAATAAGAATGCAAAATACCGCTACGAAATGAAACCGTAAAATGCTTTCACATCAGTTTTAATGACTTTGTAATTAACGTTTGGGCTGTGATAGCGAAGCCGATGACCTTGAATTACTTTTAACAAAATAAAATGTTAATTGGCACATCCAGCCCAGAGTTTTTCTTTACGACAAATTGGAAGCAATAGTCAGTACATGCATATTCGTTACTCTTGCATTTCAGTGAAATTTCTTATGGCCAATAATTAAAAACGAAATTATGTTTTATTTTCCCTTCTCTGGCCAATTGTCTTACGACTATAAAAAGCTTTAACAACTTGACGACACTCGGGGACTTTAGGGATCCGTGGACGTACACACACAATTACATACAAAGTGTTTCTGTGCAATACATACAATACGAGCATACAATACACAATTAAGTAGATAACCCAATGATTTCCACTTTTCAGCTCCAAGTCAAGTGCACACGCACACACACACATCCCTAGAGAAGAAAAAGGTTACAGAAGCAAGAAAGATGTCGTCATGCAAATGACAGACTAGACATAACATATGTCGTCCACCACTGACATAATAATTTTTTCTATTTATTTTAGCTTTATGACACAGTGGGTCAGCTGTTGGACTTAAGAATCAAATGGGAAACTGAAAAATGTGGTGCGTAGAAGCGTAGGCGATGCCATTTAAAGAGTATAAAGTCTATAAAATTTACATATTATTGTAATATTACATAATTATTAAGAGGTCATGGCAAATCATGGCCATTGTCAGTGGATTCAATTACAATGTAGGAATTTGAGCACATACGCCTATACTTTAGTTGCCAGCAAATGAGAAAGCAATGGGAAAGCAAAGTTTGACTTCCATTAACTTTTTCGTTTGAATTTTGGAAACTGAATGAAGGCAGGAGAAAATTTCACCAAGAAAGACAACACAGCTTTGGCTCAAAAAAAAAAAAAAAATAAATAAATAAAAACTGTGGAACGCTTAACGATTTTGCGTGTTATCCTTGCACAGGGGCCATTCAAATCTTCTCTGCATCGATCTTCCACTTTCTATGTTCCTATCTTGTGACTGTTCATTCATTCGCCCAGAGTGACTTAGGTGGCGTCAAATCAAGTAATCACTGAAATTTTACGTGAGTCACAAGAGCACCTGTTGCGTTAAAAGATTAAAACGAAGTTGGAAATGAGTCTGCTAAAATGAAACCTGCAAAATCTGACAAATATAATCATTGTATTTATCCTATAAAATCTTTTTTTCTCGTCAAAATATATTTTACCTTTATTTCCATTCCTCGAAATATGCCAAATGGTCACTCTGTCTAAACTTCAATACTTTAGCCATAATTTTAAGATTATATGTATTTGAATTTACCATTGCCATTCTTTAATTTGTATTAAAATTAACTTTTTTGGCACATTAAAATACACTTTTGTATCGATATCATTGTGAATTAATTTAAACGTTGCCCACAATGTGGTTACTTAGCTCCATGGAGTGAGGATTTGTGTACTATATTTGGCTGAAGTCTAAATTGTAACATATAAAATTAACTGTTGTCGGAAGTTCTGGAATGAGAAAAAATTACTTATAAATTAGATCTCAACTGGTAACCTCAAATCGTTACCTTAATAAACCTCCTTTGAATTAGTACTAACTCTCATTTTTTTATTTATCGCTATCTGTAATTTCTTTACGATCAATTTGATTGCATATACAGGGTGTCCGTCGAGAAGATATACTATTTGTTTGTTCATAATTTTTGATTAAATGAAAGAGAATGGATCTTATATTGCTAAATGTTTTATTTAATGTCAGCAGTTATGTATGGAATACATAATGTGCCCTTTTGAGCACATTTTTCATTACATTCTCACATATTTAACGCGGTATTTCATTAATTTCTTCACGAATATTTTGTTTGAGTTGCTCAAGTGTTTCTGGTTTGTTTGCATAAATCTTGCTTTTCAGATATCCCCACAAAAAGAAGTCCGAAACAGTCAAATCAGGCGACCGTGGAGGCCAATCAACGTCACCATTTCTTGAACATCACCATTTCAGTTGCAAAGAAGTAAGGTCCAATGATTCCTCCTGACCAAATTGAACACCAGACTGTGACTTTTAATGGATGCAAAGGTGACTAATGAATTTGAGGGTTTTCCATTGCCCAGAACCGACTATTCTGTTTATTCACATATCCATTCAAAAGAAAATTTGCCTCGTCACTCATGATTTTTCATAAAAATGTCACATCCTATTGGCATATGTACGGCGGCGCAAATGATCTTGTGGAAGAAGCTCTTGCGTCACCTGAATCTTAAATGGAAACAAATGCAAATCCTTGTGCAATATTGAGGCCAAAGTTATTCTTTGAAGACCAAGTTCCTGAGCACGGCGTCGAATTGAGGTTGATGGATCGTTTTGTCCACTTTCTTGAGCAGCAGTAATGTTTTCAGCCGATCTTGCAGTACGTTGTGGTCCATGTTTGGCCCTATCAGCTACCGACCCTCTTCCTTTGAAATCATTCACTACGCGATAAATAGTGTGTCTTGTTGACACGTTGTTTCTCCCAAAAATTGCACGTAACTTTCTCATCGTCACAGTAAACGATCGTTGGTTTATTGTTTTTCCATATGAAATATGAATTGTCAATGTTTACCAAAATGGCGACAAAACCAAGTGGTTTATCTTCTCAACGAACACCTTGTAATTTCACAAGACTGTGATATGATCCAAATTAAATGTTCTAATTTTCAGTTCTCTGATAGAAACCAATTGTGAAATTGGTTCTCTTAACGATCATCGCTAATGGACAAATCGGAATACAGTCCAGCATTGTAATTCCACAACTACAACTAGAAAGGTATCAATTTGATTAGAGGATTCCCCGGTAGTCCCCTTGCCATTATATTAATCATCTCTATCATTCATCATTCATCACCACTTTTCCATTTCTCGAAATATGCCAAATGGTCACTCAAATAATATAATGAAAAGTAAGACGATAATCGAAGAAAATTGTGAGCATTCAAAATATGTTCATCGAAATTCTTCTGTCTTCGCACCAGAATTTGAATTTCTTAAAGAAAATTGAATGCTAATTTGTTGCTCAACAAAATTACATGCCATAAGAATCGAAGAAGTCACTTTTTTGTCGTAAAATTCCGACATTTACGTTATGAAAATTGACACAGTAGTACTACTAACTGTGCCACTACCAGTTCTATTAACTAAGAAAGAAAAATTTATCTGATATTTGATATTACATAAGCATTTTCAATTGAAAATAGACAATAGATAAAAGTCAAATAAAAAAATAAAGTAAAAACTTCTACTTACTAAAAAAAAGTCATGAGAGAGATTCTTGTGATCAGTGAGTTTACGCACATTATTTGCTATCCCTGAATGTGACCTACTGCTTAATAACAATTCCAGATGTCAGTTTGACTTTTGGATGCGTTCGTCAGCACACTGATTGCTGCTCAAAGAAAGGAAAATCATTCGCACGTACTGTGGTCACCATGAATTGTTGCCATTAATATCAATTGTACTAACAACATTTAGATAAATCTTAACAACAGCGAAAGGGTTTGATTACGTACAATTTTTCAAATACTCACTTTATTACTTGACTTCTCTCTTCACCATCACACAAAGTCTTTTGTATACTGAGGTCAATGATTTGCACCACTACAATAAGCTCTCTCTGTATAAATCTGTTTCGTGAACAATTACACAACAGTTAGAGAAATTTGATAAATGTAATGTATATTTTGAATACATTAAATGACTCCCTCCATCTCTGTTCATCTGTACAAAGGCGAACACACCATTCGACTCTTGCCGAGTATTTAACGTATCAAGCATCTTTTGACCACATGAGCTTCCTGTTCATCTGTCTGACTCTTTGGTACCATCTGATATCTCCGATACAAATTGACCGATGCAATATTTTTTCTATAACTTTTAATGTGTGGATGTACAAATATCGAATTAAGATTTTGTGACATTTAAAAAATCTGTTGACGAACTACACTTTATGTAGTAGCTCTTATACTAATGATAATTTAAACAACGTAAAATACTTAGGTTCACTTCTTTCGGCCAAATTTGACACTCTAATCTTTTGCTAAATTAAAGTGTAAGGATGACTGTGAACTATACTTTCACATTCCTTCTAGTGTCTGTTATTGAAACTGACCATTTTACCGAAATTCTATACTTCCTTCCAATTTCTTATTAGCAGCTTGTTTTTTAGTTTTTGTTTAGCCTGCATTTTTATTCTTTTCATTGCCATACAATGTTTAGAGAAATTTTCAAAAATCAAAGGAGAGAGAACAGCACTCTTTTTGGTATCTCCAATGCAAAACACAATATTAAACCCATTCATTTCTAAGTTCAAATCATTTATTTAATTGCACTAAATTCAGTAAAATATGTTATATCCCAAGCCTAGGTCTGATAGAGGTCACTGCTCTCCTGGTAAATCCTATAAAAATTGATTTATCTAATTTTTTCTCCATAATTTCTAATGTGGACCCTGCAGTATCCTGAATTTCAGTGTGTTGTATTGTTTATAATTCTTAATCAAATGAAACTGAACAATGTATTCATAGCTTCATATATTTTATACAAATAATCTTAGTTTAGTCAAATTTCCTTATTTTCGAGCAAGAAAACATATACTTTGTCGCACCCTTTCTGATAATTTCCATTCAATTGACCAGTTTAGCGAAGTTCAATCTTTTTTCTGAGATTTCTAATTGGCTAGATTTTAAACTCTTAAATTTAGTTTGTTCACAGCGCTCGATTTTCTCAGTTCATCTCAAACGTGTTTTGCGATTTTTACAATGAGTAAAATTATCCAACAATTTGTTTTTCTCGCACTTTGTACAGCAAATGAAATTTTGCTGAAAGTGTTCCAGAAGGCTTACGGTGAAAAAAAAATTCACATCAAAGTCAATTAAAACTCACAGCAATACCAACTGATAATTACGGTGTTGTGCACTTGTAGAATTCTTAGCAGAGAAACAGGGAGAAAATAAATATAATCTGTGCCTTTTGCGGCTTTTGAGAGTAACTTCGTTGAAAAAGACCTGATTTCCGGAAAGAAAACTCATTGATTTTGCAACACAATAACGCACCATCTCACAAGGCTGTTAGTGTGAACAGAATTTCTGGCCAACAACTCAGCTCCGAGCGAATGCCGAAAAACACTGTATTCACGGTTGACGTTTGTTCACTTTTAAAATCCAAGTCGATAGAAGACACGGAGGAGAATTCACGACAAGAATTGAATCCATTCTTCAGAAAATAAGTTTGAAAAAGTTCGTTAGCGTAAGTGCATTGTCTCGGAAGGGGTCTATTTTAAAGGTGATACATAAAAGCCTAACAAATCTGAAAAATTAATAAATATTTTGTTTTTTATTTACCAATTGCCGGTACTTTGTTGACAGAATGTACGCCAGTACGACAATGAAAAATGAGAGCAATTATGAAAAAATGTCATTTAAAATGCTATTCATGGAGTGGATTTACGCTGGCGAGGAGTTTGCCAACATTTGTCTGGTACTTTTATTCAAACATAAGATTTACAATCAAAATTTGGTGTTATTTGCTTTTAGCAATGATTTGTCTTATTAGATAAATCTTCGTAGCAACGAAAGCGTTTGATTACATACAATTTTTCAAATGCACACCCTATTACTTTAGTCTTCCCTTGATCATCACGCAAAGTCCTTCGTATGCTGAGGTCAATGATTTGCACCACTAGAATCAGCTCTCTGTGCATAAATCTGCTTCATGAGTAATTACAGAACAATTAGAGAAATTTGACAAATGTAATATATATTTGGATTACATGAAATGATTCCCCTCCATCTTTGTACAGATACATAAATGTGAACATATAAATAAATCAATGCAAATTTATAAATCGCACCCGTTTCTGTATCATAAATGGATATGGTCGAGTGGATTGTTGTGATTTGTATGCAAATATCCAATAAGTGTAATTGATATATTGTTTATGGCATCCTTGTATTACAACTAAATAGAAACGTAATAGACTATTATCATCGATTTACGCAAATGTATGCATGCATGCATATTTGTATTAGCTCATGCATTGCACATCCTTACAATGACATCAAACATGGATTGTATTTTACGTCCCTAAATATTGAACAACTTTTCCAGAAATGCCAACCATGAAGGGAAGCGAATGCAATTTTGTGTTATTAAGTTTCATGGCATTGTTCGTTTTATTCCTGGAAAGAAGAACAGACAAATTGAAATCGCTCGATATGAAGAAAGAAAGGAAGGAAGGAACAATCTTTCGACGCATACGCGTGTACAATCATACTCTCTCACGTGTGCATACATGTGACAGACGGTAGATGGATGTGATTAAATGTGAATGAACGTGAACAAATTTCCATATCAGTTTAGTCTGAAAGAAAGGGCACAAAAGAAAACTAACGTGCGCGCCTTCTGTTGAGGTTATTTCATAAATCCTATTAAATAAAAATGCTTGTTTTCAACTCCAAAGATAAATAACAACATAAACATTTCTGTTGAACTTTACCTCATGGAGAATATTTTTTTCTTATATCAATAATTTGTCTATTTTAATTAGATACAATTGTACATTGATATTGTATACCCATTGTCCATTACGATTCCATCGTCATTGGTACAATGACATTGCATTCACTGTATCCTTATGGCTTTTTTATTCGCCCTAATTCAGAGGATCTATTGTGTCGCCGCACACAAAAAGGGTTTGCGAGTACAATACGAGTATAATAAAATCATCTGTTGGCCAGAGATAACTTTCACTTTCAATATCAATTTCCGTTAGTTTTTGATAAGGTAGCAACTAAGAAGCTTAAGATATCACAGGAACAGAAGAAATCAAATTGAACTTGGGACAGGAAGTCACAATATAACTGACAATAGACGAAAGGATACTTTGTAATTTCACCTAATACGTCCAAGTATTTGAATTACGGGAAATGAACAAATACGTAGGACGTTTATCATAAACAATCACAGGAGCATAAGCATGACAAGATTGAACATTTTTATTTGTATTAAAAAGATGGGCTTAAAACCTGTAAATATTTTTTGCTAAAACTAGCAAAATTTTACGTATTGGCCGCTGACTGTATTTAATCGAGAGTGCGCTAAATCGTTTCTACTGCCTCAGAAGATACGGTAGATCATGAGGAATTACAAAAAATTATTTGTTAAACAATTCCATAATCATAGTTCGTAGAACATATCACTACTATTTGGCAAGAAAATATGCCAAATGCTAGACATTATCGGACACTGGCATTAAATAAAGATCAAGAAATTGGAAAAATTCAATGTTTATAATGTTTAAGGAATCGTGCAATTACTTTAACACGTAGGCATACTATGATCTCTTATAAAAAATAAAATATTTTTTTCGATACTTATTATCAATTCAGGAACCTATTTCCATTCACAATTTGAAAGTATATTAAATTATTCACAAAATTGAAAAAAAATAAATAAATTCAGCAACGAAAGAAATCCAACAACTTGATACATTGGCGAAATTGAAGTGGCTACCACCAGTGCTGCCGCTACTACTTCAATCGAAGTATTTTGCTTCATTTTCACAAAATTTACTTCGTCACTCCTTCTTCCAAAAATCTGCTTCACTTTTTGTTCTGCTTCAAATTTTAAAATTTTTTCCCTATATTACCTAATTGTTTTTCCCATTCCCTTAATTACGATGAAAATAGTGGTTTTAATCAGTGAACATATGCGAACGCTATTTTTCATCACTGGAATGGCAGCCCTTTATTTTTGCTTTGTAATGCTGGAGTTAATGTCGACGTCGTTGACGGCGTCAAATGTCAAAAAAAAAGTTGAATCGTATGAAATTGTATGAGAGCAGTTAATCTCAACGCGTTGCAACGCCGTAAAAGTTCAATCTGTTTCAACTTTTTCGGCAGTGTAACGCCGTCAACAACGTCGACATCAACTCCAGGGTAAAAGTGTCATTGCGTGAATCAAATTTAAAAAAAAATAAATTTTAAGGACCCAGTTTTGAAAGCCCTACAAATAATTGATCCATTATCGTTAGGCCCAAGCCTTGTGCCACTTATTAATATATTCCCTAATCTCATTTGAAATATGAACATTGAAGATATTAATGAAGAATGGAGACTTTTATTATTACATGCATTTTCCGAGGAAGAGATGACTCTTGAAATGTTTTGGCAAAATGTTTTTAAAGTAAAAAATAGTTTAGGAAAGCACATATGTGTCATTTGCGGCAATTTATAAGTTCTTTACTTTGCTTGCCTCATAGCAGTGCTTCCACGGAGCGTGTATTTTCCCAAATGAAATTAAATAAAACGGCTATCCGAAATTGTCTTAACGTAGAAACAGTGAGTTCTATACTTCTAATTAAAGAAGTAATGTCAGAATTTGAATTTGAAAACTGGGTTCCACCCCAAGAAATCATAAATAAATACCAAAAAATTAAGACCAATTAAAATTTAAAATTACTTGAACATATTTGTATACATATATGTACTTATCATAGTAACGAAATGTGATTTATATTATTATATGTATGTCTATTTTATTACTTGTATTTATATTTAAAATGAAATGTCATTTTTTTTTTGTTTTTCTTATTAAATAAAATGAATTATATTGTTTTGTTTTCAAAAATGTATACTACTTCAATTTTATTCAATCTACTCCACTTTTTTCCAAAATCTACTTCACTCAATTTTTCTCTAGCGGCAGCACTGGCTACCACTGACAAAAACATCAGCAATTACGGTTGACATCCTAATATTGGCTCTGATTAGCAATCGGAGCCGCGGACATCGTTTACATGAAATGGCAAAACCCAATTTATCGATTACAATAAAAAATTTTAATATATGATGCACATTTGATTGTTTTATTCGATTTAAAAAAAAAACTACGATTAAAAAATCACCCTATACAACAAAGTTATATTAAGCAGGCCGGAAAAGTGACGGTCACCTTCCATATTAGAACTAGGTACGGGGTAGACAACAGCCTCTCATTAAACATACCGCAGACACAGACAGTTACATAACGAGAAATACTTGTACGGCGCGAAGCGTTTGCAACGGTGCTCTTTGACAGACAATGAAATTATTCTTCATTAATGTTTTATCTTCTAAGGTTCGATAAATAATTGAAAATATACTGTGGAAACGAATATAAAATGCTCTATTTCTGTGGCAGATATATTGGTAACTCTTGACATGTGGACGCTTAGCGTCAACACTATTTGGGTTACTTTTACAGTTACTTTTACAGTATTTGGTTGGTATTCAATGGTAATAATAATGGACTAAAGAACTGTAATGGAATTTCAACATGTACTCGTATGGTTCGCTTTCCCACACGGCTAATAAATAGAATTATTGTGTGACATAGTAATGGGGCGGGCAAGGATTTTATGTCTCCATATCCTTTTAATTACATAAATAATAATTACAAGAATTGAAATTGATTGAAAACCAAAACGTACTAAAAGCTACAGTTGCAAATGAGATGGAGTGCTAAATTAAAATCGCTACTTTCCTGTGATTCTTCTTACTGAGGAAAAATAAGATTTCAATAATATAAAGTTTACATATTTTTTCATTCCCTGCAGCTAATGCTATACAAATTTTGACAAACAAAGACAACCGGTATACAAACACCAGTCAGATTAGTACAAAAGTATGAAGCGTAGTGGTATGAGGTGATAAATCAAAAATTTTTTTCGAATTTATGAATTAAAAGAACAAAAATTATAACCAACTCCTCCTCCCAACTCCTTATAGAGGAATTTCAATTAAGGTATGAGGTAAAGATCCTAACAATGCTGTCTATTTTTATTCATAGAAAAATGGACACCTGGTATGGGTTAGGTTATAATAAATTTATGTTAATTGAACTAAGTATGAAACTAAATATGTAGCATTTTTGAATTTTATGAAACCTTTTCTAAGTTAAGTGAATCCTTAAGGTTACCAACTGGCCAGCGCTTATTAGATTCATAAGTTATGTGAATCTTTAAAGTTACGAACTGGCCAGCGCTTATTACATTTATAGCGTCAAGATCTCGTAAAACTTTGCCCAGTTTGTGCCCAATTTCTCTTCCACTGCATTCATCGTCTTTGTAAGCAAATATTTTACCTATCTCGTGTTCTGTCAAACTTTTTCCTCGCGACATGTCTTGTTTATTACTGAATTTTACCACTTCTTCACAAAAATAATAACGATCTTGTCGCTTGCACCTTTAAAAACTTACTAATTGAACTTGGCATTATAATTGTGAAACACGTTAAAAACAGAATTATCGCGGAAACGAAAGTACCGTTATCTGCACAAATCCTAAAATTTGTGTGCGTGGTTGTTTCATTCAAACAAGTATTTTGACAGGGCATCATAACAACGAAAAGTGTACCGTCACGCAAATAAAGCAAATTTATGAGTGACTTTATAAATATGAAACACCTCTTAGTAATCAGTTTTGCAAAGATCTTCGATTCATATTTAATTTCCTAAAAATGAAAAATTATTTTAAAACGAGCCGAAATTTTTCTAATAAATTTTTCTATAATCATTCGCAGGAAATGTTGTTTGCACACCTGCACTGTTACAAAGTATCCTCCAGTCACTGAGCTCTTTTAAACTATTTTCCCCTTTGCTGCCACAAATAGAAAAAAAAACAAAGATAATCACAAGGGATAATCAATGATTACATTTAAAGATAACCACATTACAAAGTATTGTAAGCTGTCACAAATACGGTAGCAAAGAGCCTCCCCTTCTCCGTCATTACACCGTAATTGCCATCGTTCCTCAGCTGATAAGTTGACATAATGAAATTATTTCTCAAATTATAAGTTCCCTATTAAAGAAGAATAATCCGAGTTGCAAACGATCGCTTTAATTAGCTGCAAAAAAAAGGAAACACTGTGAAATTAAGTAACCCTCAATAGGTGTAGATGGGGGAAAACGTTTACGAACAGGATAAATTACACTTTTCATGGCGTGATTAACACATGCAATTGTTCCCATGGAGTCCTTAACTAAGAGCTGGTTTTTAATGTTTGATTAGATATTTCATCGTTTTTATAATCTTGAAATGTCTTCTGTGTACACAGGGCGCCTCAGGCCTGCCAGAATTGGAACTTACATGAATATTTAAACAGTTGTAAAGTGTTCATAAAGACGTACGTGAAGGTCTGCTTCGACCCTCTCACAAGTTCGCACCCTGGCAGCTGTACAAATTTTGAATAAAAATCCTTGGGTTTATGGATACACATAAATTTACATACAAAGCTGAGCAATATCACTGTTATTGTTGTGAGAAAGTAAAACTCCTTGTGTGTGTACAACTACCCCTCGCTCTGCTACTCATACAGACGTGTAATGAACAAATATGTCGTCGTATTTGTTTGTTTAAGTATTAAGATTAACATAAAATTAATTTATATTAAAATTAACAACGCCTGATTATACTCTGATGTTGTGCTGTTATTACAAACAAAAGATGCGATGTGATGCGATGACAACAACAACAGCAACAGCAACAGTAGCATCAGCAACAGTACAGGCATTAACACCAAATACCAACTATAACGAAAACAGGGACGTAATTAGAACAAATTCCTTAAGAATTCAGGTAAACAAGGATTATATGTGTCTTATGCACAATAATGTAATTTTCCGTACATTTAATACAATCCACATCACGTTCATATGCGAGGACGGACGGATACATTTTTCTATGTGTGATATATTTTGGTGTAAGGCCAGCCGAGTTTAGTTGCAAGAACTTTGATAGCATTTAAAAATTATGGAAGATTATAATAGGCAATTAATTATCTGGCACCAAATGTTGAGCCCATAATATTAATTGTAAAGCGTTACAGCTTTCCATACTATTTGATTCTAATATATTGCTAGAAATACAAGACGCAGAAATGGCTTAAGTGTATTATTTCAGAAAGAGTCTACTTTAAATGCGATGCAATGAATTTCATTTCATTTCAATTCATTTATTTAGGTCCATTGGACATATAAATCCTTACACGCTAAGAATTTACATAGCATATTCCAAGAAAGTTATGCAAATATGTAAATTATTTTACTTTAAATATTTAAAAAGGAGCAGTTTAAAGTTATTTTTAGACATACAAAACTCTAGATGTTGAATCAGGTATTCATTTCTCGCAATTCCATTTAAGATATTGAATTCAACAAATCTGCGATTTAAAGCTCTATGCTGGGCATAATTTGTGGAATGGCGTGTTACATTAAATATATAATGATATCTAAGTGATTTCGGCGGAATATAAAACGGTATAAGCGACAATAATTCAGAACAATCAATTATACCAGCTATTAGATCGAATACAAATATCAAGGTATGATAAATGCGCCGATATTGCAATGGCTGTAAACCCAATAGTTAGCATTTGGAAATATATGGAGGCACAAAATCACCAAAGTTAATTAAGGAGAGAACAAATTTCAGAAACACCCCCTGAATTCTTTCTATGCGTGATATATTGACTTAGCAAAGGGTAATCCAAACAATAGAACCATATTCCAACTTTGATCTTACATAGGAAGTATACGAGTACAATATTTTTTAAGGTATGTGGATCAGTGAAATCGAAACAATTTCTTCTACGCTAGTATAGAATAAACTTTAGGGATAATATAATTTATATGCGAGGTGAAAATCAGCGTCGCATCAAAAACAACACCTAAATCCATTTCAGTTTCAGTAGTGAGAAGCCTGTAATCACCAATTTTGGTGAATTGGATTACGATAATTTTGATTGGATTTTTTTGGATTGAGATTTGGAATTTGGACTGAATTTGGTTACGATAATTTGATTAATAACATATGTTTTGTGATTTATTGACATATTATCTCCTTTCCTTCAAAAAATCTATTTGCAGATCATAGTGAACGTATAGAATTCACGAGTATAAATGTTTGTTTAAATATAATATTATCTCAATACCAGTTTGATTAATTGAAACGCAAGTTTCGTAAATTGCTAAATTTGTGGTAATTTTTTAATTGTTTGCCAAACTTCCACCCACATGTGTGGCTACACATCTCCTCCTTTAACCGCAATTATAAAATAGGTATTTTTGTAAAAATCAGATAAGTTCACTTGTTACGAAGCGATCGATCAAATTGAAAAACACACAATATTAAGTTACATTATTGGTTTTTCATTTACTAAAGCTTTAGACTATTTCTTTTTTTCGAATATTAATTTCTCCTGCTAAGCCAAATTTCGCCTTCACTAAAAACACTCTAATCTTTAAACTGAAACACTTTAAAGGCATTAAAAGTTTCGACTATAAACTCTTTAATAGTTAATCTGTTTCTCTTTTTGAACCATTGACCGAATGCTTTTTATTTATTTGAATTTTTTTACTTTTTTTTTCATTTTTTTTTTTTTGTACTCTTTTTTGTAAGAGAACTTTTCGTTCGCTTCAATCCATTGTGGTATCATTTCCGGTTAAGGGTTTAAGGGACTAACCCAAACAAACTGACAGTGAAAACTCATTTTTCACTCTGCCACAGATGATTATTAATTCATACATTTAAATTGATTTTCGTTTTTTGCTTGTTGTGCATATTCTCACCCGTTTCAGTCGATCCTTTATTACGTAAGGGAAATCAATATCTTCCCTTACGCTCCTGACCTACCAACCGATTTTATAATGACTTTTTCTGCTGTCATCATAGATTTATTTACATTATTCTGTTGTTGTTGTTGGCATTGTTGTAGATCGAATCGAATTGAAGTATAAATATTAATTATACAGTGTGGAATAATTGTGCCAAATCTCTACAAGAAGGTCACATGTTTAAATAAGGACACTGAATACAAATCTAGCAAAGTAAATAATTAAGCATAAGAAGTGGAAATGACAGAGAATTCAAAATTTAAGCTACATAAAATAAAGTTCTTTAAAATTCTTATCGCATCCATCTTAGCTGCCAACTCTTCTAGTTAATGTGAAAAGAACTTAAAGATAAAATCTCTCACAGTTTGCCATTGCATCACATCTAGCGGGGCGTAAAGTGAATTGCGATGTCAGCCAACGATGCAAACAGCCAATACTGCAGAGTTGAAAATTCAATTACGTTGTTTGTTCATCATCGACTCACTCACATTGGCGCACAGACTGACATTGATGACGAAAACAAATAACTCTTGATCTTAACGCTGCGTCATGTGTAGATGTATGTATGTGTGTGTGCACAAATGTTGAATTACGCGTTGTGTGTAAAACAGAGTCAGCGTTTCTTTTGCTTTGCTTTTCGCAGAAAAAGTTCTCAGTGTTCTCTTGTTTATTGTTGGATTTCTTTTTTTCTTTTTTTTTTTGTATATGTGTGCGTGACTTAATACCATTGCAAAGAGTGAAAAGTTTAATGTAAAACCTGATCATCGTTTATTTCTTCTCATCAATTATCACAAAGGAAAAGTGGAGATTTGTTACAGATTGGAAATTAACACGAAATAAGGAAATGTTTTATTAATGTAACCATTTTATCTTTAGGAAAGAAGAGGAGTTCATTAATAAGTTTTAAGACTTTAAAATCCTTTATTGTTGATTCCATTGTAATTTCATTCACTCGGAGATTTTATTCAACGTTGTAAAAACAGAACGATGGCGTATGATTAATATTGGATGCATATTTATATATACATAAATACCTCATACGACCCAGGGGTCTGATAGCAGTTTTGGAGACTCGTTTCAACAAATGAATACAAATAGTTCGAATCTCTAAACAAGGTAATTCTTACAATTTTAATAAATTAAGACCAATTAGAATACTTGTCGTAAAGAAATGCCTCCAAATATCAGAACATAGTTCAAAGAAGATCAAAAATGAGTTGAAAATGTAGGGCGCCCTTTACTAACATCTACCTCCACCAATAAGCCATATCGATCCCAATGAATGACGGAGGAAACTATAACAAAAAAAATCATTGAACGAACCCTGCTTTTGAAACATTGTGTCTAAACTTGGAGCGACAAATTGGAGAAGGTGAACAGAAAACTGAAAACTTTAAATTCCTTTTCTACATGCGGCTCATAATAGAAACAATTTTCTATTGCAATCTACTAAGTACAAATACCCAATAAGAAATGAATACCTGATTCAACATCTAGAGTTTTGTATGTCTAAAAATAACTTTAAACTGCTCCTTTTTAAATATTTAAAATAAAATAATTTACATATTTACATAACTTTTTTGAAATACTAGTATATGTTAAATATGTTTGAAAATAATAGAAACACAATAATTTTCCATTTAGATAATAAACAAAAACGTCAATTTTTTGCAAAAAAAAAAAAAAAAACGAAATACTGCTACAGTATTCACAGCACCATAAATTAGTGTTCCAAGTGAGCAAAATTGCTTCAATAGAAAAAAATTAACCACTCTATTGTTATAAGAAAAATTTAACTTTTTCAATATTTTTCTAAACTTTTTACCAATTATTTGTTAACTGAAAGTGATATTAATTGGAAATTCATTGCTACGGAGAGAAGTTATTCCAATTGACATACTAATTGGAGGTGTGGTCGTCGTAAAACACTAAAAACTTAAGTCAGTGGATATACTCGTACTGTTTATGAGAAGAGGGCATTACAGTCGCGTCCACGTACCTGACGATGGATTGATAACTTCTTCCATCATACTGCAAACTGAAATCAGGTCCCATCTCTACTTCCACTTTCTTATTAATTCGTGAAAAAAGCGGAAACACACAAAACAAAGTGCTGCAATTAACAGATTGCTGTTTCTTTTCACAATGGTCAGATTGATGATAATCCTTGCTAGTGTGCAAAGGTGTGTAAACCAAATTAGCTAGGAAGTCAGGAGACATTTCCAAATCGAAAATGCTTTTAAGTATTTTGTTGCAATAATAGTCAATTCAATAATTACCCATATGGATGACGACTTTCGACCGTCCTCATATCCCTTTGTGACTGAATCGATGTTGGTGGTACATCTAATGTTACATTTTAGTCAAAATATAATAATAAATTCAGAAATTTTGTGAAACTTGTTTTCCTCCAAAACTCCACATTTTAGGAAAATTTTTAAGTTATATCGTTAAACTTAAGAACAACACAGTAGAAATGAAGGTGTTTTTAAAATTAGGGAAACTTTGTAATATTAGGAAGATGATGAATAATCACGATTTAGGAGAGCTTGTAAATCTCGACTTATCTAAGGGTTTCGACACAGCACACCATACTAAGCTTATCTAATGTCCAATTTTATGTTTTCTAGTACATCCTTCTTCTTTTGGTCTCATCGTCTATCGCTTCCTTTGGCGCACGTGCACAGATCAACGTCATGAAAATATATTTCGCTTTGATGCGGATAGTAGCTATACGGTCACTTAGAGGGTTAAACCACGAGACGAGGCGTTTCAGTCTCTTTTCCTACAGCAAATTCACATACAAATTCATGCCTTTCTGCATGTCAGCTACAGTAGATGTGACTCAAATTCTGCATTATGTTTTCTGTCGACTGAAAATGGATGCATCGAAGTGATAATTTGAGTCCAGGGAAGATAAGAATGTTAGCCGGAGCCAAATCAGGCAAAAAAAAAGAAAATGGTTGCGCAATGATTCCCGTTGGGATTTTCTTATAATATAAAATCCATGAATTTTCTTCCAATCTGATATTGTTTTACGAATTTGGTGTACAAAAGCCGTAATAATGTTTCCAGATAATATTCCTTGTTTATGATCTGATTTTCTTGCTAGAATTCCGAGTACATAACATCGCGACAATCAAAAAAATCGTCTATTAACCGACTTTGAAACGAATTTTTTGATTTCCTCTCAGTTGAAAGGCGGCATTCCGAACCTTGTTGTCCCTATCCAAAGATATGATTATTGAAAAGTAATATTGCCAAATACAATGCCTAAAACCGGCTCTATGATTACATATTTCATGAAAACTTGTCAACCGACTTAAATGAGGTTGTGACTGAAATTTCATTACTTAACTCTTAGTTTGGCAACACAAAATTCTTGAGCCACAACTTTACCACCCAACCTCTAATTAAATTTAATCCCAAGTAATGCAATTCATGAAATAGGTCACACTCAATTGATCTTGTTTGCCTTTGATGCATAAATAAAATTAAGTCCCCAGAGCAGGCAGCCACAACGCAAAGACAACTATGGAGCGAATGAATGCACAGAAACTTGTGCTGCAGTGCCAGAAACTACTTGTGCTGAATCATAATAGTTTACTTAAAGCTCACTTTTTGGCCGGAACAAAATATAAAGAAAAACTGACACACCAACAGATTCACACACACAACATGGTAAAGACTTAAAGAAAACGCTTTGACCACTTTTATGTCCACAATATTGCCCCAAGTAAGTACTTAAAAGCAGAGTCACCAAACAGAAGGAACATTTCGTTCTCCAGGATATACCAAGCAACCGCATGAATATTTTTAGTGCACACAAGCAAAGAGCAAAGGAAATGTCCAAGGAAAACTGCGATTTTACAACCGCCCTGGAAGATTATTTAAGGCTTCTACATAAAT
>JAHXMU010000057.1:6301421-6318893 GCA_019455685.1 Philornis downsi | reverse complement strand
AAATTTTATCTATAACTGATTTTGAATTGTGCGCAATGGGAAAAAATAAACGAATAAGTAAATAACCGGAATTAAATCCAGATAAAGCGACTTATTTCTTCATGAAAATCTATGAAAAAAAAATAAAATTACTGCTGGCAATCAAGCAGTAATCTTACGAAAAAAGACAAGAATAATTTCCCACTGCAAAAATTCTCTAATTTTCCACAAAAACAACTATTCACACTTTTCCTCTTATAATCCGATTAATTAAGTTGGACCTTTTGAAATTTATATTTAGTTCTATATGTAATGTCCAATTAGGAGGTATCTGAAACATTCCACAGCATCGGCCTCAGAAACAAAATTTGAGTATGCCACACTTAGGTGAAACTTACCGAAAAGGGTTAAAATTATTATAAGTAATACCGCAAAGACCCCACTTTAAATGAAAGATACAACAGTTGACAGCGAGGATCAAGAAGGCTACAGGGATAAAGATCGAAAGTTCTGCAGAAAACTAGAAACTAAGAATATCGATATGGATTCTTTATGTGTAAACTAAACCAAAAGGGTACTAGTATTGGAGAGCATATTTCTGTAACCTGCAACATTTCGACTTGAAAACAATGTAACTTTAGGAACCAAGGACCAGTCGGCAGACCTGCTCAAACTGTCGGCGATGAGTTATGAAGACGTGAAGACTTCAAATCTTATACCAGATATTACCGAACGAAAACATGAATTACTTATATCAGAATACTATATTTTGTCCGCAAAAAAGGCAAGTCCAGGAGGTTACAGAGATATTCCGTACCAATGACAGAAATGACCATAAGAAAAAATACTGTAAATGGAACAACTGCCCAAAATAATAGAAATCATACTCTGCATAACTATGTGAACAATATTGTACGTTTCGGTCAACTTGTGCATGATATTAATGCAGTGCTCTCACACATTAAAAAGGAGTCAGCGAAAATATTTTTGCACAAAATGTAGACAAGTTACACGGTTTAACCAACAACATGTTTTCGACTAGCGCATTGTCCTAGTCATTAAAACCTACAATTATAATGTAATAGTTAAACGTAGTTATTTAGACTTTGCCGTAAGGAGTACTAATACGGTCACACTGAAATTTTTGATGCAAAGATATATTAAATGGGACATTGCTTTGGATCTGATTCAAATAAAAACAATACTCCCGCTTATAATATGATAAAGTTTGAGCTGCTTTCGTGAGGATGCTTGGTAGATCCGTAGATCGTAGATAGATAAATATTCTAGCGTTAATGGAATGGAATCGCTATGAACCAAAATTCGTGGTTATTAGATAGGAAGAGATAAAACACACAATACATAAAACACATTTCCTTACATCCCATGAATGCTATAGAAAAATGCTTTTAACATGTAGTGAGCATGCACGTATGTCTACTTTCATACTTGTCACGGTGTAATTGCAATACCGACCTTCAGTTTCAGAAGTTTTATCTAGAGCTGGGGTTTACTCAAATGCTTCATCAAGCATTCTGTGTAAAGGTGACTGCAGCTCACCTAAAGATAGATAGTTGTATCGGCGCCCTAAGTCATGGCCCATGAACGATTGCCGCGTGAGCCAATCGTCGTAACACTGTCGATCTCAAATATGCTATTCTAGCACTATCTAATTCCAAAATGAAACATGAAAAATATGAAAATGAAATGAAACATGAAATAATAAAAAAGCTAATGCTTCTTTTTATACATCAGAAGGAAAACAATTATTTGAAAAACAAGCAGCTGTGTACATGATTTCCATCTTTAGCTTCACAAAATATAATTTAGCCTTCAAAACATTTACTAATTTTTAACAGAATATTATTAGTTCTTACCACCAGTCGTTATGAAACTATCGCAGTAATAGAAGACTCTCATCTCATATAACAAAAACTTCAGTATAGCAAAAATGTCATCTAAATTAAATGTAATTAGCTACGGGGCTTCTAAGCAAAACTGATTAATTATATTATTATTTTAACTTTGGTTCACACAGTTTTCGCATTAGGAAAGTTTGATATTTTTATTTTTGGCGTAGCGTTTTCACTGCACAGAAATCTCCTTATGCCAACATTTATTGGACTTTCGTTAAAAATATGCCAGGTTAAACAGCATTTCAAACCGACTGCTTAGTTATTAGCCTGTTGCCAAAGTCCCCACAGAAACAACATAAAGTTGTTTTAGTTGTTATAGTTTTACCTAATGGCTACCGAATATAAAGTTCTAATCGTTATGGCGAAAATAAGTTATTAAGCCAAAGCCAAAACTTTTACAAGGAATATGTCCACAAAGATTTGAAAATACATCTATAATTTATGAAAAAAAGCAAACATGAAAATACTTCTGCCACAAGGAAGAGTATGAGTACAAGTACGTGCGTGGATTTACATCAGTTTGTATTTATTGTGTATCCTTAATGGCGGGGACATCAATTGAAACTTTTGCTTACGAAGACACAAAACACATATGTATGACTTCATTATGTCTTTCGACCTTGACCGACCAACAGTCACAAAGAACCTCAAACTCGCACACACACGCACACATATTATACCTTATAATATTCACTATTCAATAATTCCATATAATTTCGGCAAAAACTCGAGCCAAAACATTTTCGTATACGAATATTGCCTTTGAAACGTTAACAACAAAAGTCCATACGCGTGAGCAATTACCACATTGGGAATAAGAAACAGATATTATAAATATAAATATATTATGACATAGTCGAAAGTTGTGGGGCGAAACAACACAAGTATGTTAAGAGTTGTTTATGGCAATCAATTTTAGCGTTTCACGTTTAATGGACTCGAAATGAATGGAAGGCAACAACACGAAATCGAAATATAATGACTGGAAAACCAAGCAAGAGGACAGTGTGAGGTGTTGCTATGCTGTCCGCCTAAAGTGATTATCGTTGGATTGTAAAACAAATGGCGACGTAAAATGACCAAATTATTACGACGCAAAATGTTATCGGTCTCGGCACTTATAAGTTGTAAATAAACAATGGAAGAATTGTTTCACTAAGAGACGACAAATGTTGCTAAGGTGTAATGGCAGGCACATTCATTCATTCATTCATTCATGTTAACGACCACAGGTGGCATAAATAGTTAAGGAATTCCATTTATACACCGATGCGTCTACATCTTATTTGTTTCAATGGCTTCATTATTCTCTTAATTACAACAATTAGCAAATATTTCGTATAATTACTATAGATATAGAAATATAATCTCGATATAATGAACAAATGGAAATGACACAAATTTTGGATTAGAACAAGAAAAGTGTTTTGTACTAAACTTGTATTTAATTGTATTTTGGAATTTCGGCGAGTTAGAAATTTTATTTAAAATTACAAATCACAACTTTGTGCTCGGGAGATATTTCTAATGCAATACATGTACTTGGAAGCTTTTCCGAATAGAGCGATAATATATGGGAAAGGAGAAACAAAATTTGTATAAGAGGTCTAACAAAATTCAATGAATACAACATCGTTCAAATCTCCGCAGCGGCATCTCACGATAGCGTGGATCGTACATGTCCAATTTTCAATGGCAAGACCGCATAGATCCGTCTGCATTTGAGCGACGGTCTGGATTATGTTGATCTTGATTGCATTGCATTGCCATACTACTGCGTCTTCAGATAATCTCCTCAAGTGAAAAAGGCTAACGAGGTCAAATTGTACGACCAATTCATATCACTCCCGTGAGAATCAGACACACTCTCAATTCGTTCATGCGCTGTGCGATTTGTGGCATTCGCTGTGTAGCATAAGGTGTGTTTCATATTTATAAAGCCACCCATAAATTTGTTTTATTTGTGTAACGGTACACGTGACAACCATGCTCACAAAGGTTGGGATTTGTGCAGATAACGGTACTCTTGTTTTTGCAATAATTCTGTTTTTAGCGTGTTTCACAAGTATAATGCCACATTAAATTAGTGAGTTTTTAAAGATGCAAGCGATAATATCATTATTATTTTTGTTTTTGTAATAAAAAAGACATGCTGCGAAGGAACACGAACAGAACACGAAACAGGTAAAAAAAAATCTGTTACAACGAAGGATGCAGTGGAACAGAAATTGGCCGCAATGTGGCCAGGAGACATAGTTTTTACGACATCCTGATGCTTATGGCATCTTACTTGCAACATACATATGTATGTCATCCACATCCATTTCGTTCAGTTCACACCAAAAGAAATTGGTCATCATTCATTTGCATTGACGAGAATGGCCACACCATGATGAGGCATAGCCACTTATTCAGTTTAGTGTGGGTTGAAGTAGTTTAATATACAGGCATTTTGTAGATTAGCTTAATCATCCATTCAAAAATGCAGCTCGTAGGCAAAAGTATACTGAACTGAACTGAAAGCACTCGGATAATTCTCATTTGCTAGATCATTGCATTATTGCTAATTTTGTTGTTTAGCATACGAGTATATCACTGAAACCTATAACTCTGAAATCTCAGTTGTAAACCTAAATTTTTCTAATTATATTCTACAACTATTGGTTTCATGTTTATGTTCACTTTATATTCTGTTCATTCGTTAACTTGAAACTAACGAATAAAGATCATACACTTTTTCAAGCGAAAGAAACGGCTTTTCCCATAAGAAAAATCCTCTCATAAAGTAATAAATGATAATAAGTGTAGACGTAGTTGGATGTTGTCGTCTGCTCCGACTCACTTTTAAAATATATTTCACACAGAAAGAAGGTAAAAAAGGTTTTGAGGCGGATTCGTCTAGACCGTCATGTTGATTTCTGTAAATAAATCACCAAAAGAATCACCAGTATTAAATGTTAAGGAATAGGTTATCCAGGATTCCTACACAATGAAAAGACCAATATATAGTATTTATGAGCCCTCGATGATCATTTTATACAAACCTAAATTGAAGGATAAGGCGAATTTTAAAAGTGTTTTTGAAAACGGTTAACTCAAAAATTATCATATTCAGAGAAGAAATGCATTGCAAATCAGTTATCTGAGAACTGCAAAATGACTTTTTTTTTATAAAAACAACCAACTTTAATATACGCAATGTGCATTTACGCTACAAATGCATTTACTGCTTTTAATTTATTGATAGCAATCTATTTCCATCGCAATTCCCTCTCCATTGACATCCATTTGCAAAATAAAGAACAAAATGTTTTTCCATAAAAGCAAAATGATGTCGTTCGCATTAGTCTGATCGTAAAATTAAAACTGTTAAAACTATGAAAACTGTTAATTATTGTACAAAAGTTATAAAAATATGTATCTAACTTTTGCTTCACATTCAATTTAAATTATTTATTATTAGCGATAAACTATCGCATAACATTTAATGACCACACAAAAAGGACAATAACTGTCTATTGCTAACCGATATTTACAAAGGTCAACTAACTAACCGATACTATTGCAAATCAATAATTTGTAATTTGTTAATGACAAATTAAATACAATACAACACATAAATGTAAAACTTGATGTTTTCATATTTATCATCATCATTATTATTAACATCATCATCATCGTCATCATTCTTTATATACCCCCTTATTATGTTCATCAACGTCAAATTCAAACTCGATATTACATCCGGTATGAACATCCAAGTAGTCATATAAAAAATTCAAAGCTTTTAAAAACTTTGCAAATTTTGATATGAGTTTCAATACAATCACATGTATTTAAATATACTCGTACTCGGATACAAGTTTGTTTGTACCTGAGAGTATAAAAGCGCTTGTAATTTTTTTTTTTTTGTGCTTTCTTTTTTTTTTTTTTGGGAAGTGAACAAACATTAAATTTATTATCCATTAAACTGACAATTTCGTAAAATGTTGACATTTACTTAATCAGCGGATTTCCACTTGGTGGACTTTTCCAAACACTAAATGCATTATAAAATGTTGTTTTACTGACAGATTTTTCGCAGCAAAAGGTGCTTTCAGCAAATACAATTAAATCGAAACCATAACGAAAACGGTAACAAAAAATGTGCGGAGAAATCTTATGATACTTTAGAGCTGCAAGTGAAATGATTGTCTAAGACATGGTTATAAAAAGTATTCATTGAAAATATGATGTAGATATGGTGACCTTAGGGGTATAACGAATTATCTTCTTTTTTTCATTCATTTTCTTTATTGGACCTTACTTTCGAAATTTACAATAAGTATTAAAATCTTAACCCTATCTTAAACTAAAGTATCCTGCCATTGCCGGATCTTGTTTTTGGGGAGCCGAACTTTTTATCAGCGGACCAAGTCTAGCGTGTCCTTTCTTCTTAGCCGTATATGGCCGGGAAAATTTTGAAAATTTTGAGCGAGTGAGTTTGAGTGGGAGGACAACTTCGATACATATAACCTGCTTAATTTTCTTATTTCCTCAGAAATATAAGAAATGTTGAAATCCTTGTGTATGTTATCATTCCTAATATACCATGGGGCACCACAAATTTGGCGTAGTATTCTTGATTGTCTTCTCTGTAGCTTATTTATGTAAGAAGCCGATGCCGTTCCCCACAACTGGATGCCGTATGTCCATATTGGCTTCAATATGGTTTTGTAGATGGTGATTTTATTTTCCAAACTGAGAGTAGACTGGGAGCTAATAAGCCAGTGGAATTGAGTCATTGTTAATGTCAATTGTATGATTTTTGAGTCAATGTGATTTTTCCAGTTGAGACGTCGGTCAAGGTGAATACCCAAATATTTGACATGGTTGTGAACGGGTATGGTACTACCGTGAATAGTGAGGGCTGGGCAATTGTTCTGTCTAAGAGAGAATCTTCTACTTTTCGAGCCAAGATTCTAATGTGTGTATATGAGATTGCAGTTGTCTAGAAGCCATTAATGGGCAAGCGCTAACGCTCATGAATGCAGTGTCATCAGCGAAAGTTGTGGTTTGAATTAGGGAATGAACAGGCATGTCAGAGGTGTAGATGGTATATAGTATAGGGCCTAGTATACTGCCCTGCGGAACTCCTGCTGAAACTTTTCTTTGAGTTGAAACAGAGTCTCTCGATTTTACTACAAAAGATCGATCCTTCAGATAGCTCTCCACGAGCTTGTGGGTATTTGCCGGTAGAAAAGAGACTATTTTGTAAATAAGGCCTTCATGCCACACTTTATCAAAGGCTTGGGAGATGTCTATAAAGAGAGCTTAGCAATATTTCCGATCTTCGAATGTTTTTCTGATCTGGGTTACTATACGGTGTACTTGTTCTATCACTCCATGACCCCTGCGAAACCCAAATTGGTGCATGGGTATTACATGGTTTGCTTCAATATGGGGGTACAACATTTGGAGAATGATCTTTTCAAACAGTTTAGATAAAATAGAGAGTAAACTTATGGGTCGATAGGATGTAATTTGTGACAGTTCCTTTCCACGTTTTGGGATCATTATTATTTCAGACAGAATTATCTTCTACCTGCAAAAAGTTGCCACGTTTCTTATCAGCCTATCCCGAGAGCTGAAGAAAAATGATTATAAATAGCAGCATGAGTTCGCTCATTGGGTTTGGCAGCAGCTGAAATTGGACCCCGATTCACAGAAATCGTGCCCCATCTTTTGGCTGCTCTTCAAGCCACAGCTGCTCGCAATACGCCGCAAACGACCGGTGCCTTTTGAGTAACCACAAGCCGTACTATCGCTTATATTCAGCCTGAACTATTCGCCAGAATCATTATAAATCTGGTCTCTTGCAAGCGGGTCATGAACCGATAGTCATTACGTTAATGTTATATTCCACCCACAAGGCCATTAATAGACATTTCAAATAAAACAAAAACGAAAATAATTGTTATCTCATATGCGACTCGTTTTTTATACAATTTTTATATACGGTTGTCATATTGCGAAAATTTCGACATAAGGGAAAGGGACTACGACGGCCACTTACTTCCTTATCGAATAATCTCATCCTCATCAATGCAACTTTTGGTCGAAAACTGTAGGATGTTCCTTCGCAGACGGCACAGTATTCTAGGTAACAATATAAGCAATTTATTTGAACTAAACGAAGTTTTCGACGTACTTTTCCTAATGCATACATTCGAGGTCTTATCCTTTCATAGAAATGGGCTTAGGAAAGCAACAAAAAATTGTCTTCAAAATCAAAATGCTCATAAAAAGTGTAGTAAAAACACCATTAAACAACATTTTTCGTACAGAAAATATGCGAAAATGTATGTATATGGCGGCATATTTCTTGTTGAACATTTTGCTTATCGAAAACTTTTCTTGAAAAAAGCTACGCTAAATCTGTTGTGTGATTTTATTTTAACTACCAGATAAATAAATGGCAGCAATGCAGTCTATTTCCATTCAGAGAAATAGGCTTATCAGACGCATTGTTTGTACCAAATTTCACTGAATTTAGTGTATTTACTTGAAAGATATGAATCGAAAAATATATGCACGTTAAATCGATCATTTCTAAGGAAGGTGTCAGAAGAAATGTAATTACTTAATAATACATGTTCCTGAAATAGCGTAGATGAAATAAATATGATAAATAGCTTAGATGAAAATTCTGGACTTGCATCCTACTAATTAAATATTACAGAGGAAAAAACGAATTTTGGAAAATCATCCAAGTTTAGACAGAGATACCAGAAAACTATCTGGCAATGCGCTCAGTTTTCATTCTCAGAACTTAGTGCAACTGTGTGAAAATTATGAACCCCAGAATATGTAGGTCAAATTGGTCATTCCTATTTGAAGTTACAGTTAACTAACCAATGAAAGGAGCAAATTTTCCGAACAATCCGATATAATTAATGCTTGGTAAAATGGGGGCTAAAATTGGGCGGAAAGACCATCTCTTCAGGTACCCCCGTATAAATTACCTTATTCATCCAATATATTCCTACATTTACATCCAGCATTCGATTGTATTAAATTCAGTAGAACTTGGCAACCATTAGGTTACTATTAAAATTAATTCTGTGAATAAAAATGGTATACATTTAAGCTTGTCTATGGTACCTCACATTTAAATTAGCCAAATTAGCAAATTCACAGCATTTGTTGGTTAAAGCCGCTCAAAGCTGCTTATAAACTTCTCAAAATCAATCAACTTTGATTATAGAGACTAACAAATGTTATCATTTCATTAAGAGCAGTCATTTGCCTTCTTCAATAAAATCGTTTTTTACGATTTGCAACCGAAATCGCAACAAGCATCATACAATTAGTATACAAATCGCCTATTTAGCTCCTGTAAGCACCTGTTATTAATATAATTGCAATTTTCAAACAAATTCCTAAGCTGACGTTATTCATCTCACTGCTGACGAAGCCGAGAAAGATAAAATCATTTAAAATCATCATTACTTTAAGAAAAAAAGAATTAAAACGAGTATATGATTTTTTACAGCACTTAAATTTCTCTTTTTCTTCTCAAATGTCATTTATTCAAATACCACATATAGCGGCCTCTCCTCTTGCAAGTGGTAGTAAAATAGTAGGATCTGGAGCATAGTTATGAAAACATTGTAAAGGGTTTCGCGGTCACGAAGTCTGATAACAGAGAACACATCCTACCAAAATTACAAAAAAAAAAAAAAAAATACTCCCTACCTCGAAAACTTCCAAATTAAAACGAATTTGGAACGATAAATAGTACCAAAAGTACCAAGAATAGACTATTTAAATAGGGATGGTCGAAATTATTTTTGTCGCTAAGTTATCACAACTATCATATATAACAAGGCAGGGTTTGAATTCGATATTTCAATTATTTTGTTAACAGTCCTCAATCCATCTCAAGAATGTATTATGATTTTTACTCTGCATACAAACATCTAACAGAAATTTGTATTCCAAATGGAATCTTGTGTACCGAATCGCGGAAAGTCTGAAGGTGAATCGTGGCAGAGTGTACGTAAAAGTGACCCGATTAGCTGTCGACGTCTATAAATGAAGATAACATTAATAAAGTGAAGGAAACAAAAAATGAAAATCGCCATTTAAATTTGAAAGAGAAAACTGCAGTACTTTTTTTGTCTCACGAATCAGATTATACCATTACATTCGAGAGTTTTTGGGTGTGAAACGCATTGCCACTCGATTAGTTCCAAAATATCTAGATTTGCTTCAAAAAGAGGCCCTGAGGCAAACTTATATTGTAGTTGTTTACTAGAAAATTGTTAAAAATAACAATAAAAAAAGTCGAGCTGAACACAAAAGTCACTGAACACGAGCCAAGAGTAGTCAGTTTCAACCTCACATTCATAAAACGCGTTATACCCGGTAATGGGACTTGGACTCCTGAGTTTGACGTGCAAGCCACTGAACAAGCTTCCAACTGAGCCGGAACCAGAGAAAACAAGTTAAAGTCGATCAAAAGTTAAGATAATATTGACTGTTCTCTGTGATTATCCTGGCAATGTGTCCTCGGAAATCTTCATTGAAGACTAACATGCTATTTATAAAAAGTTAGTTTTCTTAACAAAGTCAATAATTTCTCCGCATAAACATGAATTTTTTCCTGGTAGATGTACTATCACCAACTTATGTTCTTTTAGTGAATACTGCATTTCATCTTTGGAAAACGATACTCCAGTTGAGACTGTGTTCACAGATTTTTCTAAGGCTTTTGATAAGATATCGCATCATATACTGTCATTTAAATTAAAGTCGATGGGATTCCACTCAACATTTTCAAAGTGGATACAATCATATTTAACCAATAGGCAGTGCAAAATTGTTATTGAAGGTATTGGATCCTTTTCATATATTCAAACTTTGGATGTGCCACAAGGAAGTATACTTAGAGCATTCTTATTCACACTATTTATCAATGACATATCAACTTGTTTTTATAAGTCAAAATTCTTGCTTTATGCGAACGATCTAAAAGTACTTTTAAAAGTTTCTGCAGGTAATGATGCCTTAGATCTTCAAAAGGACATAGACAGTCTTAATAATTGGTGCTTATTAAACAAGCTTTCATTGAACATGGATAAATACATAAAGTGTATTTATAGGTATGTTTCTTTTTCGCGTTGCAGAAATCCGATTTCTGGAGTGTTCAAAATTAGTAATTTTTCTCTGAAACCGGCTTGTTCAAAAATTGATCTAGGTGTTCAATTCGATTCCGGTTTGACATTTATTCCGCACGTCAATTATGTTATTCCCAAGGCGTATTAAGTTCTTACGTACATTTAAAGGAATTGTTCAGAATTTTCTCATCCCAATACATTTAAAATCATTTTTACATCATTTGTTAGATATAAGTTGGAATATGCCGCTTTTATTTGGTGTTCTCATCCCAATATTTATACTGCACGTATTGAACGGATGCAGAGTGTGTTTGTAAAGTTTTGCTCTTTCTTTATTCAGATTTGAAGAACCTCTCCCAACCTACAATTCAAAATTCTTATTACTTGGGCTACATATATTAGAATATTGTAGTAACTTTCAGACAGCGCTATTTGTTTTTAGTATAATCTCTGGTTACATCGACTGTTTTAATCTTTTGGCACAGATTCCATTTTACGTTCCTCCCAAGTCTCTCCGGCGAACACATATTTTTGATATACCCCGGCACTTTACTTCTTATGCAAAAAACAGTAGTCTGACATGTGGATTTTATGTTCTTAATGAAATTAATGAATATGCCTTTAATCAAAATTTCAATCACCTCATAGAGTTTCGCTCATCTCAATATTTGTTTCGATTCTATCTTAACAGATTTCTAAAATTAAATAATTCTATTTTAAATTGTTTTTAAAAAATATATTCTTCTTCTTATGTGGCGACTGGAATAGAAGACATCTTTATCTCTTATACTCCACCCGCAGAAAACAATTCCAAACGCTTCGATCTTCTGTGTTTCTCTTTCAATTCGTCACACCAAACTTCGATAGTGTTTCAAAAACCTGGTCCTTCTAACGGAGTTTTGGTCGCCCTCTTCTGCGCCTTCCGTTCGTTCTTATAGAAAATATATTTAATATAAAATATTACAGTTTTGCCAAATTTTGTTCCATAGACTTAAAATAAATGAAATGAAATGAAAAGATCAGACCGTAATTATTATGTGTTGTTTGAGAGAAAAAAAATCATCAAAAAAGGTCTGATTTGTGGAAATCAATCCAAGCGAATAATCAATTGCAAATAAATTAAAAAACAAAAAAAAAAACTCAACACCATATTCACCAGATATTGCTCGGTCTCATTATCTTTTCTCTTTCCAAAACTCAAATCGCTATTCCCAGGCATTCGTTTATAGTCATAGGAAAATAAAAAGGAGAACTTGCGATAGGAATTGAAGTCTGTTCGAAAAATGCATTTGAAAACGTCTTGATGTTTGGATTATTCGTTGGCATGTGTGTATAAGTATTATTTCGAAAGTAGAATAAAATAAATAAATTTGAATGAGTAATAAATATTTTGTGTTTTATTCTCGGTACTATTTTAGCACAATATAAATATAGTCGAAAAGGTTCCGGTTAAACATTGTAGTAGGAATGATGAAAGAAAAGCATGAACATAATTTATTCAGCAATAAATTCCCCATAGAGGACATATTTGAAGGCAAGAAAATATAAAATCTCTTTAAATAGCACCTCAAATCAAAAAATGTGTATAAAAATCATAGGAAAATAATAAATAAATAAAATAACAACATTTCATATAAACGTAAATTTCGGTATCAAAATCCAAGTTTCAGTCATACGAACAGAATATTGAGCAACAAAAGTCAGTTAAACGTCTTTCATTTGAAATCAACAAAAGCACACAAACACAAGCATCCATATATACATACAAATATACATACGTACATACATACATACACACCTTTTTGTTAAACTAAATGTGTAATAATACTTGAAGTCATTCTCACCCTCTATCTTTATATATAACATACACACACAAGTGTTTGTATTCCTGAATGCCCTCTCTAAAGAACCACTCACCTCCCCAATAATGAGGAAACCTTTATGCATTCCACTCATTTCTCTAACAGCCCGGACCTGTCATATTTCAGCACAAAGATAAAAACATAATAAAAACTGTTTACAATGAAATTATACATATTCTAAATTAATTATTCATTATTATACAAGATTTCCAGGGGCACTACCCCCACTACAAACACACACCTTAACACATACAAAATATACGTGCCCGCATAAAAGTGATTGCTTTTAATTCCGTTTTTTGGCCCAGGCCCAAACATACATATGCAGTATAGGACATACATACTTATTCATTTTTGTTAAAAATTTATTTTTTTTTTCAACACATGTCGTATATATGAATACTTGGAACTGTGCATTCTCTAACTCACTGTGAATTTGTCACTTAACAAACGTACATCGAAAGCAAAATCAGAAAATAACAGCAAAATAATATCAAATACAACACGTTATGAAGATTTATGTGATTTTTGACAATTTGAATTGAAAAATGAAATGATTCAAATTATTAAATTATTTGCTTACACAAAAAGTATTTTATTTCAATTGCAAATACGCGTAAATGAAAATCAATCACCTGATGGGAATGGTAACGGATTTTAAGGCAAGCGCGGGGCACGAATGACAACAATGAGACAGAAAGTGTAGACATGTAAATTTCAATGTGATTCCCCGGTCGTGATGGATGTTTTTCTTTACATAGCAAAGACAAAAAAAAAAAAAAAAAACGAAGGAGATGATTGATGAAACTGATTTCAAATAGGAATTAACATAGAACGCAACGGAAGGAGCTCCATTACAAATAATTTACAAATTCTCAACACACTTAACGTTATGCCAACGCTAATTGCTATGATGGTTACTGTCAATATTTTTGACATTATTCACAATATTCAGTAATCCAGCATTCACAAAAAAATAAGTTTCCATTCATTTTGCATCCACCTAAATCGACGTTCCCGCGCCGTTGTGTCCATGGTGACGTATGAGCAATATTTAATAAATACCTGCGTCATTACGCATAAGTGCCGGCGTCGCTCTGCTGACAGCCCCCACATTGTCCAGTAACCTGTAGAGATGCCGGCGAGTTTGCTGGTAGGGTTTGGCCTTATCTGGTTTTGAACTTTGTTCACACAAAACCACCATCATTTATAATGAATGTAGTTTATAATTAAATTATGGTTATGAAAACCCCAAAAATGTAACAATCGCCACAAGCAGTGAGTGGGAATGACTGGCTCATTGCACGCATGTTACGTACGCGATAACAAGAGTGCCAAATTAATCGCGTATTTCGATGATCGAACAGAGTTTTTAGAAGTTATTCGATTATTCGACTAAATTGGCGCTTATTAAGTAGATAAGTTTATTCAAATAAAGAAGGACACGACAAACTCGAGATTATTAAAGCAAAGTAGTCAGCGCCAAATATAACCAAGATAGAAATTTCAATCAAGTGAACTGACTAAACATATGTCTTCAGCCCCATTTAATTCATTTTATGTAAAAGTGGGCAAAGCGCCAGAAGGGACGTGATAAATTGCTAGATTCTTAAGAGAAAATACTCTTAACAAATAGGAAATAAAAACAACAATACAAAGACTTGATAAAGAAACCATTAATTTTTTGCTAAATCGGTCAATATGGATATGTCCTATCCTAGTGGGCGTGGCGATGCACTACACTTTCATCCGTAAAATTAAGGTTTCCAAACTCTCGACGCTTGCTGAATAATACTAAATGTACTGCAACTGAATGCAAAATATGAACGATAAAGAATTGAGTATATGAGTCATGTGGACGATTATTCAAAAGCATTATAGTAATATAAAATTGGCTAATGCTGCGGTCTATGAATTATCAATTACATCATAAAAATTTAATTTCGTTGAGGAACCAGAAAAAATGTGCCGGTGCAGTTCACTGTCATTCCCCGAAATAAGTTTGTCAAAAGCACTAACATATACAAAATTTAGCTAAATTCACGACAACTGCTGGAACTACATAGAATATGTATCGGTCATTTGCATGGGAGCTACCATAACTGGCTTGGCTGGATTTTCTCATATTTCGCCAAGTAATAAAAATCATTACAATGGGCAAATTTAAAGGTTATTCCAGCCTGCAAAGTATAAATTACAAAGCAGAGACTGAGGGTCATATTCACAATATTGAATATTGAATGTTTGAGAAACGTTTTTGCTATGAAAATTTGATTTATAAATCATCAATACATATTTATTTTTTGTATGACCCTTAATTTCAGCAAAGCGTCCAATTTTTGGAGGAGGTGCCTGAAGGTGCTTTTACAATGCAGACCATTTTTATTCGCAGGCTTAGCTTTACCAAATGTCTAAATTTTATATAATTTGACTGAATTCGGTGCAATTGCTTAAAAAGGTATCAACCTAAGAATGGCTCTGTCAAATCATCGAATTTTTGCCAAAATTGTCAAATATTATGAACCAATCCAATAGGCAAAAACTTAAGTTACTGCATTCTACAAATCGGTTAATTTATATGTGATGTACCGGATGAAGCTGGTTGTTTCAGTTACGATCTGACAAAGTAATAGTTTGATAAATATTAATAGCAATTATTGTGTATAGCCAGCAAAGCTACAAACCTATTTTGAATTTGAAATTCGTAAAACATATTTTGCTATATCAAATGCTGTAAAGTGATGGTTGAAGGAAGAAGTTTTTCTAACTTGACCAAACTTCCATAGGATGGTAGTAAAAGTGGATAATTGTATTCTTATGCAACATAAGTGACATGCCATCGCCCATGTAGCTTAAGTTTCTAACATTTGTTACTGAACGCCACTACGATCGGATGCGAAGGCCTAATAGGACATTCAGTTTATCAATAAAATACACTATATTTGAAACATAAGGCAAGCGAATGGTATGGAATTATCCGAATATAGACAAGCTACTGAACTTTGTAAAGAACAAGAATCCAGAATACGCATCAGGAATGGTTGGTACCTCTATCTGCGGGGTGAACAACACGCGGACCGCGGGCCGTTTCACTTTCGACATAGATAAAGCTGTATGCTTGATATGCACAAAGGCTGTGTCGACATTAAATGAATATAACATAAAAAGGCATTACGATACAAAACATGAACAAAAATATAAAAACTTAACAGGACAGCTCTACACAGATAAGTTTAACCAAATAGAGAAAAACTTGGCAAAACAACAGGCTATTTGTAAAAATCAAGCTATTTTATCAAATACGACAGTAAAGGCTAGTTTTGTTGTCAAACAAATACTGGCAAAAAAATTAAGTCCTTTGCGGGTGGAAAGATGATAAAATAACGTCTGACTGCTGTTGCAGAAGTAGCATTTCCTGATAAAATAAATATAATTTCAAATATTAGTTTACCAAGATTCACAAATGCAAGGAGAATTGAAGACTTGCCCGATAACATTCCAACAATGCTTCGTGAATGCATTGCAAAACTCGAATACTGTTCTTTAGCACTTGATAAGAGTTACGATATTGGCGATATAGCACAACTGACTATATTTTCACGTGGTATTGATGCCAAATTTAATATTACCGAAGAATTGTGTTTAATGATTCCAATGCAAGGGACTAGAACCGGAACAGACTTGTACGATGAACCAAAGTCTGGAAAATTTTTCAATTATATTAGAAAGGATTATTAATATATCGGCAGATAGAGCACGAGCAATATCAAGCATGGAGATTGGAGTATCAGCGAGGCTATTTTAAGACATTAAGAAGGTCACAGAAAGGTAACTAATCGTTAAGCACTGCATAATTCACCAAATTTGTGTACGAAAAGATTAAGTTTGCCAAATGTCACAGTACCATTAATTAAGCTAATCAATTCTATAAAGTCGAGTGCATTATATCACTCAGAATTTAAAGAATCCCTGAAAGATTTACAAACTGAATATAACGACGAGGTTTTTAATACCGAAGTACTTTGGCTTAGTAGAGGTGCAATGCTAAAAAAGAGTATACGAAAAAAAGAGTATAAAAAGCGAAATACAATTGTTCTTGGATATGAAGGGATATGCTTTCCCTCATTTTGGTAATAGAAATTAAATGTGAGATTTTGAGTTTCTTATCGACATGACTCAGCATCTCAATGATCTTAATAGACAGTTTGACCACAACTTGCATGATAAACTTCAGGGCATTGAGCGCAAATTAAATTGTGGAAACATCATCTTTTGCAGAATACTGTGTCTCACTTTCCATATTTAGAAAGAGAAAACGTTACTATTTCTCAAAAATACGCACAATCTTAATCAACGAATTTCAATTACCATTCCAAATGTCCAAAGCTGAGAAGTCAGCGGTTTTCAAGAAAATGTTTTCCTCGCCATTTAGTATCGATGTGAATACAGTTTCCGAAGACTTTCAAATAGAAGTGACTGACATGCTGAATAATTAAAAGTTCAAAAATTAATTTATCTCAGTAAACAGCGAAAATTTCTATAAATCTTGTAAAT
>JAHXMU010000057.1:6208557-6301411 GCA_019455685.1 Philornis downsi | reverse complement strand
GCAAAGCGGTCCAGCCGTTCTGGAGTTTTAAGCATCGGAACAAACCACGATTCATTTTTATATATATAGATTACCAAGTGTTAATTTATGTGCGGCCCACCAAAAAAAATTTTAAATTTAAATTGGTCCGTTGATTAAAAAGGTTGCTAACACTTGCTCTATCTAAACAGGTGTGATGCCCAGAAAATTCGAATGACTGATAGGACAGGAATGCAAAAGTGGTAGTTTTTATGTCTACCGTTACATATTTTACAACAGACGTGTAGAAATGCATGAATTTGATTATGGCAAGAAGCATCTGATTTCGATTACTAAATTAATGAGTGGGCATGTCCAAGTAGAAATAAACGATAAAAATCTTTCTGGAAGATTTTAATGCCCAAATGCAAAGGGCATATAGAAAGCACAAAGATAGTGAATACTGTCTCATTGTATTCACTACCTTTGTGCTTGTTATTAGCCCTTTGCATTTTGGCATTAAAATCTTCCAGAAAGATTTTCATAGTTTATTTACTTACTGAAAATATAGCAGCTGTAAATGCTCCTGTTGAAAATGAACCAAATCTTCCGATTTTACACCAGTCACCGCCAGCATAGATCAAACTTCCATAGCTTACAAATCTTAGCATCCGAAAACTAAGTTATAATAGTTCTATTTTACAATAAACATATTTACGCGTTTAATATAATACATTTATCGAAAGTATAGCATTTTAATACATTCGCATAACAAGTAATCAGTTTAACGATTGATGATTAACTCTTCTTTGGATACTCTAATGAATTCAAACCATCATGAGTCCCCATCATGCAATTTCTGTATGTGTGTTTTTAACTGCAAACAATACACACACAACAAAAACAGATTAAAAACACTAATGAAATGATGTTTATAACGAAAGGATAAAATATATAATACTAAAAGCTTAGAAGTGCACATGGTAGTGGAAAAAGGATGTCTAAATTTTCGCTAATATGCGAAGGTCTTAATTTTTAAAGCAAAATATCTTATGGTTTTGAAATTAGTGATAAATTTCTAATTTTAGCGAAAAGGCTATGGTACTGCAGTTGATTTTCACTTTCAGATATAAGTTTATCCAAAGCAGTTGAAGCGTAGAATATGTCGATTAAATCTATTATTTGTATGGAAAGAATCAAAAGAGCCGTAGTTATTTGGCAGATTTCTACTATAAAGACTCACAATGATGAACAACTAGTTTGCCACAGTCTACAAAATAGAAGTTACTGAGAAAATATATAATTGAAAAAAATGTGTTGATGTGTTGACTGCTTTAAGAACCCTCTAATGTACACCAAAATTGACCTGAATCAGTGTAATTGCTTATAAGATGGGAACAATATAATAATTGGGTTAAATCGATAATTTGCAAGGGAAGTACAAGGAAGTTAACCATCTAATTTCTCAAATTTTACCAAGAATTATATAGGAAAATAATAACCAAAAATTCAACTCGCTGCAATCTACGTATTAGATGTTACAGGCAAGAATTTCAGTAAGGAAAATCGGCCAGTTTAACGACGATCCCAAAAGTCACATCGACAGACACATCGAAATCGAGACCGCTTATAAAAAGACAGGTGGCAGTATCGGGCTTGAAACTCATGCCCTTCTGAACAATAGTCGAGTTTAAAAACAATTACGCCACTGTCGGTCACTATCATGTCAAGTATGTAAGTTTTAATAATCTGTGTCAAATTTGGTGATCAGCATTTAAATCAATAACAGAAATGGGTTATCAACCAAAAAAAGCTAAAAGTATTTTATTCTATGGGAAGCCATAAAATATTTCAATCTAAGCGGAGTGTTTCACCACGATTTTTTTTTAAGAAAATCACGACGCCGGTGTATTTTGCTCACAATCATACATTCATATGGCCCAAGATTACCCGGCCAAAGCAATCGCTGTATTTCGATTCATATTGTATCAATATTCTCCGCTAACGACGATGGGCCCATATACTTTTCAACGCATATTTCTCTTGAAGGCTCACAAAACTGATTCATCGGCTTTCATCATAACCACAAATCTATGCTATACAACCTGTGAGGTAGAACCAATGCCTGGTACAGTTTAAGTTTTTTTCGCCGAGAGAGGACTACGTCATTATATTGGTTGCTAGCTCCATAGTACCATCTATTGGCATACATTACTTTCCTTCTATTCCCAGGCTGACATCGTCAGATTTATTGGCGGGGGAACCAAGATAATTGAATTTGTCCACAACTTCTAAGTTATAGCTATCCTTATATAATTCACGCAACGCCCCAATTGAGTAAACATTTTGCTATTTGTTTTGTCCTCGTCTATTATCACACCCATTTTTGCCGGTTCCTTCTATTTGCTTGAGAAGACTGCAGTAACATTTCATATTTTTTCTGCCAACGATCGCATTTTATGAATATATAATATACATAGACTCCAATCATCGGAAATGTATTCTTTACGCCAAATTGTTTCTAGGCGCCGATTGATGTTGACTTTTGCCTCATCGCCACCAGTATCAAATAGCTCTGCTAACTCACCTCAGCTCCCGTACACTTAATGTTCTTAAGCTAAAACATATCTATTTTGATATTGTTTTGTCTCGCTACTGGACAATGTATTCGTATGTCATCGTCGATATTTGCTGTGATGTCTTCATTTGTTCTGCGATCCGGCTCTAGCAGCTTATACAAATATGCTTCCCGTAGTTGCAGTACACTAAGCGTGTCTGCGACGGGTTTTTTATTGTTGCCTTTACAGGAAACAAGCCCAGTTCTATTTAGTTTATGTCCTTTTGGTAGAAATTTTGGGCTTCACCTCATTTCTTGTAGCTTTCTACATCATCGTTCTCCCGCTCTTTTCTTAACCGTTTTTTCCACTGAAAAAGTCGTTGTGTCTCGCTTCTCTTACCGCACGGATCACAATTGGCTGCAGTGTTGCCAGTGCGACACCAGTCGCAGTTTTTATATACAAGTACGGACTTTATAGTGGTTGCTGTAAGTACGGAATATGTTGACAATTTGTGGCAGAAATACCAGGATTATGTGTGTTTTTCCGTGGTAACTAAGAGTATTTTTGACTTGAAAATCAGTGCTTAGTAAAACTAGCGAAAACAATTAACGGTGATATCATCTACATATTAATTATTTTTTTTTTTTTTTTTTTTTTTTTTTTTGATACTGGAAATGTACTTTATGCGAAAACTGGAAATTGCTCCATTGATGGAACAGTTTACATGACAATGTCATGGCATCTGCACAGGTGTGAATTCGTTCATATTGAACATAACAATTCTATATTATAATAACAAATTCAGCCAAATTAAAGGCAAACCAAAGAAACTCCATCCAAGTACTCTCAAATAAATCAGCAAATAGGAGAATTCAAAGAGATTGCAATAAATTTGAACTTACTTCAAACAGTAGTTAAATCAAACATACGCAACAGATATTACAGGGATTATATTATATTATAAATATAATTTGCAATATTGTACATTTATTATACAAATAATATGCTAAAATTATAAGCTGAAATAACAGATGCTAAAATTGTCCATATCCTCCGCTCCACTTCACTTCACCTAAGTAAAAACGTAACAAATGCTGAAACGGATGAAAAAAGAGAAATGGTTTTTAGAATATAAAAATAGAATGTTGACTGTTTTGTTCCAAATTCAGCTGGTATTTTAATCCAAACCACCTCATTGATAATCCTGGGCTGCTCACTTGGTACGAAGGTATTCTAAGACGATCGTAAACATTTTGTCAGGGAACTAATATAGTTTCATGTTTCATCACTTTTCCTAAAAGATATCTTTAAGAGATGTGCTGTAAAATTTTGCACAGAACTCATAACATGATTTAATTTCTCCGGGCGATTAATTTCCGAAATGAAAAACTTTGGTTTTGTACAATGATGTCGATGTTGGTGATGTTTCAAATTTGAAGAATTTTCAATATAATTCAGCTAAATTTCTCTGCTAGTTTACTACTATGAACGAAATTGAGTTAACTAAGCAAAGACCATGAAGTTAGTCTGTAAGTTGATGACACATTTTTTGTACATGCACTGGGCATAATTAGTGTCGACTACCATCTAGTGAAGTGAAGCCCGAGCTTCGAGTTTCATTTGTATTTTTAGTTCTTTTACAAAACAACTGCAAGAAAGTCCATCAAAATTAACACTTTCCATCATACATAATTTGCTGTATACCCTTCGAATGAACGAAGCATGATGCTTGTCCTTAAGGAGAAAGAACTCAATCAATGGAAAGCTGTTTAATGACAGAGGTGAGCTCTGATTTCAATCAACTTTTGAAATGTTATGGTTGTCGGTGATGGGAGAAGTGTAGTGTATATTTAGTCTATAAATGCATGACCAACAACATTGGTCATATAACATTGAAGGTTAAGCTAAGTTTCAGAGAATAGATGTGGAGGTTGTGCAAGTCATGACCGTCATTCAGCCATTATAGCTTGCACATATATTTTTAGTTCTTTAAATTAGTTCTTATTATATTTTGTTTATTTCTATCAATTATCTGTTTATTTTAATAACGATCTTTATTTAAAAAAGGGTTTGTATTAATAGGAAATAAAGAGGAAAATGTGATGCATTCTCTCAAAACACTTTTTACAGGCTCTAGCGGAATACCTTCCGATGACAAGACATTTGAATAACATTTCCTTACACTGTCTATTCCTAGTAGTGGAATGTCTGTTATCCTTGTTTTAATTAAGATTTAAATTAAAATAGAAATAAAGGAAAATTTTGCAAATACCCTTAAGTACATTTTTGTGTCATAAATCTACCATTTTGTAAAGCTTTGTAAAACTTATTTGAAAATTGACTAAAGGATCATATGAAAATTGAAGATAAAAGATTGTTGTATTCATTGATCTCAGAATACTTCTGCATTTTTTCGATAAGAACTCATATATATGAAATAGATCTTTTAAATGTTGTAAAAATTAATTAATAATCTTCATTTAATTTTGGTGCAGGCAAGGATAATACAAGAAAAAGCTTACAAACAAATATTTAATTAATTTTTTTAACATATTTTTGCCAACATCTGTTACGAAAATAAAATATAATCAATGATCATGTAATCGACATCGACTGCGCAATTCAATTATTTAGACGCCTTGAAAATATTAAGAAATCATTGGAAAGTGGACTGTGAATGAAAAATGAGAAAACAAATAGGAATATGCCTTAAGACATTGATAAGGACAGACATAATGGGAAAATGCATTTCATATCTTCTGTGTTGCAGTATTTGTATGAGATAATTTTCCAATTTTTTATACCCTTTGAACAACAGAGCTAACCAAATGTTTCCAAAATGTAAATTGATCAGTATTCTTTAGAGTATCATCGCCGATTTTTTTCAAACCTTTCGTCTTATCGGCCACAATGCTTGGACAATCCTCTAATGTAGGCACACACAACAACAAGTCTGGCACTATCGTTCCACTACGAAATACCCAAAAAAAAAAAAAAAATAAATAAATAAATAAAAATAAAAAATGCTTGTCCTATAACCTACATATGCCTACATGAATTAAGGCAAACAGTTGAATACAAAGATTTTTTTAAATGTGAAAACAAATCACTTAATTTATTTTTGGTACCCAGGTTTAAAAATCGATATCACTTCAGAACAAATATGAGGATTCTACTAATGCTACTGTAAAATCGCAGTGGAGTCCATAAATTGATATTGACGAAAAGTAAAAAGATTAAAATAATGTCGGGTTATCCATTTTTCGGTATAAAAAGTAAAACTAAACAAAAACCCATATAAGCGTATGATCTCAATGAAACTTTTATTTCATTATAATGTTTGGACTTTGCTATTGTGTACGAAATACAATGCCACTTAAATTTCCGTCTATGGATTGGTTGCAGCAGTGGATCCTTTTGATGTAGTTTCTGACTACTTTTTCGCACATTTCGAGCAATATCTCGGCGATGACTTGACGAATGTTGGTTTTCAAATGCTCCAACATTTGGGGATTATCCGCGTAAAGACGGTCTTTGACGAAGCACCACAAAAGCTGCCTAACGGCGTCAAATCGCATGATCTTGGTGGCCAATCGACGTCGGCAAAACGTGAAATTACGCTTTCTGGTAATTTCTTATGCAATAAAGCCAAAATCGGTTGTGTTGTGCGGCTCATGCCACCGTCTTGTTGAAATCACATATTGTCCAGTTCATAATCTTCAATTGCAGGTGAATAAAGTCGGTTATCATATGGCCATAATGCTCTGTATAGCCGGTAACGGTTCGTCTTGCATTATTTTCGAAAAAAAAATAGAACCCAATGACACCTCCAGGCCATAATTCGCACCAAACAGTCACTTTTTTTTGCATGCAATGACTTTTCCACAATCACTTCTGAATTCTTCGAGCCACATATGCGACAATTTTGCTTGTTGACGGAACCACCGATTGAGAAATGAGCTTCAACGCTAAAGAAAATTTTGTTAAAAAAATCAGAATTGAAAACTAGTTTGCTGCAGCACTCAGCATATCTGCGATATGACATTGTAAATGGTCTGCCGGCTTTAATTAAAAATCCTAATCCAAATGCGAAATACGCTATAATGAGCCTTAAGATTTACCCAGTTGCTGAGAACGCCATGAAATCGACAAATTCGGATTATTTACCACACTTTTAATTTCGGCATAGACTGCATACATTGCGATGACGCACAGGTCTGACCACATTTGTAACACTTTCGGTCTCTTCAAGTTTTGTTTATAATTTTACCAGTAAGTCGATTATGACTACTATAATCACCTGGTAATGCATGAAAAGTGTCCACGTTTCAATCACTACTTTTGTGATAAATTTTATTTATTTTTACGCATTCTTCGGTTGTTAAACGATCCATATTCGTAAATGACAAATCTTTCACTAAATAAATAACACTTCAGCTGACAGGTATTTAACAGCTAACAGCCTTGCCAGATTGGCAATTTTGAAACCAGTAAATGGATAACCTTTTAAATATATCTTTTTATCAAAGTTTGTTCTCCGAAAAACAATTCCGCACTAGAAATTTTATTTCGTAAACAAAATTTAATGCAACGTCATTGCTCAACGAAATCGAAATCACATTCTTAAATGCTAATGACATTTATCATGCCTTACGATGTCTGTTATAGTGCTACCTACCTATACATAGAAAAAAAAGTATGTCTGAGATTCGATATATCCACATAATTTAAATTTAAATCTAGTCTTTCTTTTCGAGCACGACAAAAGAATATATTTATTTGACCATTTTATAGCGGTTTTCAAAATAAATTAACAAAACGCTTTACTCCTCTAGATTCATCTAAAATTGCATGTTTAAATTCGTTATTTTTCTGCTTTTAATCCAATAGAATAAAGTGTGTAAGTACATTCCCCTACTATGTTCACATACTCAACTACATACATATTTATATGAATATTAAACACATAAATATCAACATAACAAAACGGTTACAAGATTTAGGGAACCGAAATCCCCATCCGTCTTACAAAAACCAATCTAATGAACCCCAACTTACACTCAGCGTTACGCCCCACCAAATATGCGTGCCTGTAGGCATTACCAATTGCCTGATGGAAATGAGTGAAGGGTTCCATTTCACTCCTTTTTAGCGTTTTAGACAAGACCTTTGTGTCTGTTTTGCCCCAAGAACTATTTGTACAGCTGTTTGGTGTCTGCTGGCTGTACTTTAGTCCATATGCTCAAGTTGAATAACATCATTGGAGTCCGTAAAGGGTCTGCGTGTACTGTCTAGCTTCCAATTATTATTTATTTATTCACATCAATTTGGAGGTATTTTTAGAGATTCCCGGTGCCCTGTTGATACAACAATACTCGTGGCGAACACCTCAAGGTATAGAAACCATAAAGCAAATTAATTTTTGGTTGGCAAGTTTTGAACTGAAGATGCCATAGTTGTTGTGCACCTCCTCTATTATTTATCAATTCTAATGCGGAATACGTGTTTAAAATATAATATATTAAATTAGTTGAATATAAATTGAATATAAAACCATGATCCTGATAAAGGAAGAGAGTGTTGTTGCTGGAGAGTGTTTATTGTACTGGGTGTATGATGAGATGTGATAAATCTAACAAAACGGTATTCAATCACAATTGGAATACTTCAATGTAAACTGCTAACATTTCATATGTTTATTATGTAAAGCATAATTTACATAAGTTTAGATTTATTATACTTTAATCATTTTTCCATAGAGTTAATCAAACATTAAGTACAAAAGTGCCTGAAGAGTTCTTCCACACAAAAGATTTTGTGCTAGAAGCTATTGATTCTAACTACTTGGAAAAAGATTGCGAAAAAGGAAATAAGACGCAACATTTTAAACACAAATATTTTGGGAAATGTTGCCACTGATGAAATATTTCATCACTTAAGCGATTAGAATTATTAGAAGCAAAATTTGTTGAAGTCACTTTTTTTTTTGTTTAATGTTATTTATTTGATCTTTTTTACGATATCATTTGCATTCACAATTCAGTTCTAAATAGTTGCTATTAACAATTAACCATTACAATTAATAGAAAAGGTCTAGAGATTTGTCACATTTATTATTTAACTGGATAGATAAATATTTCGATATTTGGCGAAATTCTAATTCCAGAACGCTTAATCAAGACACCTGCACAAGCGAGAAAATATATAGGAACCAAATACAATTCATCAATTAGTAGCTTTTGCCTATACTTCTGCCTATCGAACATAGTAGCATAGATACTTTGCTTTGCTTATTAAAAAGCTTTATTTCATTCACAATTCATTTCTAAATAGTTGCTATTAACAATTAACCATTACTACTAATAGAGAAGGTCTAGTGACTTGCCATATTGATTACTTAACTGGATAGGTGAATATTTCGGCATTCGACGAAATTCTAACTCCAACCTGCAAAAACATGACGCCTGCAAAAACATGGAAAGATACAGAAATTAAATACAATTCATTAATTAGTAGCTTTTGACTATACTTTTGCCTATCGAATATAGTAGCATAGATATAATACTTGGCTTTGTTTATTAGAAGGCTTTCAACAGTACACCGACCGGGTTACAATTTTATCTTTTATTTATTTATTTTTTTTTTTTCTTTTTTAACTTCAAGCTTCAACCATCATAATTCGTAAATTACAAAGTATAATATAAATTTTATTGGCGGCCATAATTTCAAAAAAGTAGTTATGTGTTACTTAAGTATAATCAAATTCCCAATACAGGCATTTTCCGCGAAAACTCAAAATTTGTATAATCGTGCTCAGCGTTGTCCGAAATAAGTAATGGAAATCAATCAAAAATATTACACTGCTTTGTAAAATTTGAATGGAATTATTTCCATATAGCACTCAAGAAATCTATTTCGAAATCTAAACATTGTCTTCGTGCTACAGGGTAGCGCACGAATCGTGCTACAAACACAAAACGTAATAATTTGTTTTTTCTGTGTGAGTAATCGTCTTATGTTTTTTCTTTTTTTATTTTTCAGTTTACTATCTAGATTTATTAAAATGAAAACTTGAGATACCTAAAAAAAGGTTTTGGACAGTGCGTGCAGTGGTATCATGCTTTGCAATCCTTCATTTCCATCCAAAAGGAATTTAGGCGGAAGTTTGGCGGCGCTCTCTTGAGTAGATGGAACATTATGAGGTGCGTAAACATGTTTGCAGAATCTTTAAACATCACAAGAACACCATGCCATTGAGATTCCTATGTTTGGGTTCAATACATAATCGTGTCTGTATCATCGTTAATTCAGGGAAATCCAAGTGTTTCGACTCAGAACTTATCGGCACAAATTCAAAAATTCATTATGGAGCCATACATCTTTGAAGAAAACGGTGTAACAGTAACTGTCAATGTCCATCCAAAATCCCTTTCAACAGCATTTAACAACCAGCAAGATGGAGCAACTGCACACATAGCCAGACCGATTATGGTGGAGCTCCAAAGAAAATTCCCAAACAAATGTATATCCAGACACTCCACTTTTCGCTGGCCCCTGACCTGACTGCATCAGACCCTTTAATGGGGTTACGTCAAGCAAGAGGTGTACGAAACGAAACCAAAAAATTTGACTGAATTGAAGCAATTCATTAAAACAATAATTGAGGCGATCCCGGCTTCAACCCTTCTGGCCGCGATGAATAATTTTCTGATCAGGTATCGCATATGTGTAAATGTGCATGGAGGTCATTTACTGCCTATCATCTTCAAAACCAATTAGTAATATGAAATAAAATTGAATTTTTTATACAACAAAAAAGTAAATGAAATATATTCGTTAAAAAAAGTTCTTTGAATTCATTATTGTAGCAAATTTCTTGGGCCACCCTGTATTTTATAAATTACAGAAAAACTTTATACAATTTGATAACTACTGCCTTAAAATATTTGAAAAATCTGTTGTCTAGCCAATTTCATTAGAGCTTATCCGAGAGAAGAATCCTCTCTCTCTCCAATTTTCACAGGTTCTTTTAGCTTTAATTATATCATAAAAATTTCTTTAAATGTTCATCAAAATGTTAAATTGTTAAATTGATATAAAATGTATTACAAATATTTGGCAACAACCCCGGATATTTTCGAATTTATTTAAAATTTATTTATTGAAAAGAATTCACTCAAATAAACAGTTACCGGTGCAATATACTCTTCTTCCATTGGAAGTTGGCAAAACTGATAATTTAAAATGTAATTTAACATCAAATGAAAGAACCGATAGAGGCTGCAGCCGAATTTAACTCTCAGTTCTCTCCATAAAAAAGATTAACTAATTATTGAACCAGCAGCTAGTCATTTCAGCACGGCGTCTCGACTTAGTCTGAAAGGAAATGTGAGAATATTATTTGGAAAGCTAATCGATGCGGGAAAAATGTTTGAAGTTGTCTTGCCAAGAAGACGCCAATCAACACAAAAATCTGACTGAAAATAGGCAAGGATACCAAAGAGTATTTTGGTTCCCAAAAAAGGAAAAGTTAAGATAAGGTAAATTACTATTCCTAATTCTAACTTACCGTACAGTTTACTAACTATAATAGTGAGTTAACTGAGCTGAATCGGTACTGGTTTTATTAAACTCCCTTTGCTGTTTTCGTTCATATATTTATTGAAATTTTCTCATGTATAGTAAAAACTATGCAGAAGCTAAAGCTAGAGTTAGAAAATTTTTGTCGATAAATGAAATGTAAAATGTTTGCCCTCCTGAGATACTACATGGATGTTGTTAACAAATAAATTGTTGTGCATTTAATTATCCTGTCCTCTTCGTAAATATGTGTTTGTAAATCAACTTACCTGCGAATATGTATAATTTCGGGCCAAGTAAGTATTTTAAGGATAAACCTATTTGCTACAGAATATACTCCATATGTGTTTGAAACTGGTTTGGATTGTCATACAGTATGGTGCTGAATCATGAATAAGATAATCCTGAAATATTCTATCAGATGGTATAATTCTAGAAGTTTCCTAGAGGAAATTGTATAGAATATAGGTATATGGCGGTCCATTAGAGAGTTTCGAAATCCACGACAGGACAATTTTAAGGCAAAATATTATCGAAATGCATTTTATCGAAATTATACTCGCCAAAAAATGTGTTGAATAAGTGCATATTTTATCGCTTTTTTCTAGTTTACCGGAACTATGAAATACAGAATCACAAGTTATGTAGAGGTGGCAATTACAAATCCAAAAAATTAGAATGAAAACATTTTTTAACATACCCCAGCAAGTGGAAACTGAAAGACTGTTTTGTTTATGTCAAATTATTTAAATATTGATAACGTTAACACCATAAAAATATTAGGATTTAGTATTCATTATATTCTCAAACTTGAAAGCCATATCAAGCAGGTAGCTCCTAAAATTACATTCTTGCTACGCAAGTTATATATCATAAATGTGTCTCTTCCGTTAAAAATACGAGAAAAATATCGTAAAGGTGATGTTGAAGTCACACGTTATTTGTGGGTTAGAAGTTTATTGTGGAACAAGTGGAGGTCGACTAGAGCGGTCAAAAATAAACTTTAACCGTATAATTCGATTATGACCATGTTACACCATATACCATTGAGTTTTCGAAATGTTCATTTAAAAACTATATCGTCTTTAGAACTATTTTGTTTTTGTACAAAAGTATGAAATTTGGCATCCCCCCAATACATAGTTTCCAAACATGTATTTGGAAGACCTTCAAGAACCAATATTTTACAATTTCTGCTGGCTCAAACGCTAATAATGCAATGGTCTTTTCGATTTCGCACTATACGATTACGGAATTCAACAATTCCATATGAATACAAAAGATTCTCACTATCATGCTTTGGATTTAAGAAGCTCTTAATGTCTTGCTTGTATAAATATTATACTTCACTATAAATTGTTGATGCCACACATTTTATATCCTATCTCTCTCCATATTCCTCGTTAATACTGTCATTACTATTATTATAATAATCATTATTAAAACTTTTTAAGAACTGAATTGTAACATTTCAGACTCCTATTTGAAATCACAGAAGACACACAAGTTTCGATTTCTTTAAAATGTCACAAGAAAATACTTCACTACTTTCTATAAACTTCCACGGTGGAAGAACATAGAATAAAGGATTTAGTCACGTATGAAAATTGGTTTGACGACGATTATTATTATTGCTATAATTTTTATTATCGAAAAAAAAAATAAATTTTTTAAACTACTCACTAGACCAAATTCAAATATCGAAATTTTGTGTATGAGAGCCGATCTCCGCATAAAAAATATCTTAAATCTACTCACTTAATGTGCTTTACAAAGATCTGCCAGCATTGTTACAGTGCATTGTTACTCTCTTAAAATGTCTTGTGATTTCAAGACGATTCCTGCTTCAATGCAGTCAATATTTGTAACATCGCCCACCTAGATTTTTCTACATATTCATTAATTGAGTAGTTTACTGATCGCAATGCCATCTCAGAAGAGATTTCGTGGCCAACAATGTTATTAGATGCCAATATTTCAATTGATTACCAGAATACTTAATCAATACATACTCGTATGTGTACCTTACAGTCTTATTTATTACTATCCCTCGAATGTTCGATTCGCTGTAGCCATAAATTTCAGGATGACATTAACAGTGTCTGAACACCTTTGAATTTAGCGATAAATATTGCAGGGCTCATCAAATTGACACTGGTAATTTTTTACTGTTGCACAGGGAGAGCCATCAAGGTGACATTGACACAGAGTGAATCCTGAAGGACATAAGAACGTAAAAGATGACTGTGAAATGGGATACAGGAGGAATAGCAAAATCAATGATTTATTTAGATTTTCTAAATAAGTCAATAACCAATGAACCGACCGAATTCACATCTGAGGATGAAAAGGAGCAATTCAAAAGAAGACATTTCTGTTTATAACCAATTTGTTACAAAATTTATTTATAACGCCCCGCTGCTCACAGCACTGCAATGTTTTATTAATTAAAATCTCCGAAAGCATTGTAATGGTGAGAAATGTATGCTAATATTGAGTGTGATTGATAATATTTCAACTATTTTTCAAATTATTTCACATTTGGTATCAATGATTGATTAAAAGTTTATAACAAAACTAAAATTGAATGAAATTTTGTCAATTTAATTCATTTCTGGTATCAATGATTGGTTAAGAATTTATAACAATACTGAAACGGGCCAATACAGAAATTTAATTTAATATTGGTTTCCGATGACCAAGAAATAATATTCGAATAACATGAATGCTATACAACAGAATGTTAAAGGATAAGAGTGGTTAGCTGACAGTTGGAAATGTGTTAAGTTGTCAAGTTACCATGTTTGATGAAGGCATGACAGCAGGCTACGAAATTGTCAAAATATTATCGATACTCAATGTTAAAGGATGAAAATTAATAATTTATTCATTCCAATCTATTTAGCTGAGTCCTTACAGATTCATTCTTACAACTATGCAGTTAATTCTTACATTAATAATTATCCTATTTCGAAAGTGATTTTAGAAAAATTAAACGACTCATAAAAAAATCTAATTGATTGCATACATTGTGGCATATAATAAGTATTCTCGTCACAACTTCATGTAAACCATTTTTATATATAAGGAAATATTCGTAAAAAAATTTTATGTTTCCTCAAATTCTTCGTTGACCGATTAAAGGGTATTAGTTGCAGAAGCTCTGGAGAGTCAATCATTGATATATATAAATATTATGTTCGACTCTTCGTTGCATCAAAGTATTCAAATTGATTAACTGACAACGAATTTCGTACTCGGGCATGTTAAACAAATCATATAAATTTCATAAAGCAAACTTTGTAAATCTTCTTTGAACTCTTTCATATCGGCATTTACGTATGTCGTAACTCGGATTCTATATAACATCCTAATATTCTAATTGCGGTCGAACAAATGCCAAATATCGATAATACCCCTAATGTAAATGGGTCTTTAAAATCTTTAGCATTTCTAGAAAGTGGTTAGCATTAACAACTATTGATAGTCGAAAATTTGTTAAGCTATCAAGTTACCATGTTTGATGAACGGATAATATCAGCCTATGAAATTGTCCAAATATTATCGATACCAAATTGTATACCTATCCATTCACATAATTTGAAATATTTGTCTTAAAATCCATTTACAATTCAAAATGATATATTTCTATCTATCTGCTATGCTATTTTTCTGTAGAAAGATCTACTGCATGATGTTCTACATTAGCAAGTGTAGGGTATTCGAATTCCAAAATACATAACGAAGGATAAATGAACTTGAGCCAAAGATTTAGTCGTTGCAATGGAGTCTTAGCGCAGGATTCTTGTTGTGTTTTTATTGTTGCTATTATTGTTTGCTTTCAAACTTACCAGGATATATTACCGGTTGTAAAAACTTAGTAAAGCAGAAAATAGGGACGGATTTTGCTGTTGTTGTTGTTCTTGTTGATTTCGAGATGATGAAGAGCAGCAGCTGAAACAAAATGTTGATTCCGGCACTGATGTCGAACGAATGTTGAGTCCGGTGTTTGAATAAATTTGATAAACGTGGATTAAGTTGAGACTGCTCGTATTTGGTTTCCTGCTAACACTTCTTACATTTCTTTGCTATGGGTGTTCTTCAACGAAGCAGACAACTGAAGAGGGCACATCCATATTGCTAAGACAAACGAAGAATACGTACCAAACAGTATATACAAACGCATACATTACTATATATTCCACATACACATAATGTTCGTATGTGAATTTGTATGTTTAAAGTGTGTTGGTAAGTGGTGTTTGTGCGATTGAGGTGTCGGTGTTACTGTGTGGGGCATTGGTGTTATTTGACTCCCTGTTGGGTTTGGTCTTTAAAGGACTAAATGTATCCATTTTGTTTATTACACATTTTAGCAAATACAATATCTCTGGCTGCTTTGTTTGTTTCTTTCGTTAGTTTGTTTGCTTTTATTTATCGCATTTATTTGTTTTATTTATCAATACATTCTCAATATACCCATGTCTCCATTTCCAAGTATATCCATATTTTTTCCACTGTGCGTATTTTCTGTTTGTAGAGAGGTCATTTTCATAAATAATTGCCACAGTACTAAGAGAGGCTAAGATGTGAATGTCAAACAGAAACACAATAAAGGAACCTGTGCCAAGACAGAGTATTGTAGTCCTTTTTAATGGCATACACATGAACTTTTGCGCCACAACAAGGACAATGGGCTAAAATGACATTATTGGAATTAAGCAATTACACTGTGCCTTGCTTTCATATTAAAAATGCAGGCGATAGCAAAAATTCAGAAATATTTTATTGAAGTATATAACAATACGTTATGATTGCGCATTCATATTTTTATATTAACTATTACATTTATTGCATTCTTCAATCATATGTGGCTAAAAATAACCACCAATACATTTCGGTTTTCCTTGCAACGTTATTGAAAATTCCAAAGGAAATTTGTATTTCCAATACGGCTGGAATAAACGAAAAACGTGCAAACCAACTTCGATCCATTCGAGTATTAAAATATGATATCAATTTGTTGTGGCACAAAATCAAATGTTAGCAGAGTATGAACTTTGGCAAACCGAGTTGCCTGCGGAAGCTGTTAATCGATACGACATGCTGTTGTCGTAGTAATTTTCGAAATTTTTAGGAATGCAGGCGTTCGAAAAGTTTCAATGGAGGCTGCATTTCAATTTAAAAAGTTTGTACGCATACATAGGTCTGACATAAAACTAAGCGTGTGACACAAATCCACGAAGGAAAAATTCACTAACAATTTTATTCTTCAAAACACATGTCAGTCAGGGTATATTTAACCAATAATGCAGCACATGTGCTTGTTATAATAGAGAAATACGGTATGGCAAATTTATTCTAAACAAAATATGCGTATAAGCCAGATATCGTTAACAGTAAAGAAGTTAACAGTAATGTTATGGATTCCAACCAATGTATGGATTCAAGCAAAGCTCAGCTTTAATGGTGATGCAAAATATTACGATTATTTCCTGGTATTCAGATGTTTTCTTACTTGTCACTTCTTTTCTAATTTTTTCTCCGTTCCAACATAAGTTTATTAATGGAAATAGACAGCATGTAGCTTTTAGCAATATGATCAAGCAATACACCCAATAAACATTATTCATATCCCACTCCATTTACTGTTATCAACCCCTCTTCAACCCGTATCGGTGCGTCGACTGAGGCCAATAATAAAATTTACTTAGGATGATCATTACATTTTCAATTTCTATTCGAAACTAGCAGAAAATAATAAACTGCAACTTTTTCTTCTAGTTTTTCCCCGTTCCAGCATATGAAATTATAGATTTTAATGATGAAAATAGACACCACATAGCTTTTGGCAATATAATCGAGCAGTGTGTAATAAACATTATCCCATATTCCCCAGCCTACTCCTTTTCGACCCCTTACAATTATTGTTATCAATCTTTCTTCATTACCGTATCGGTGTGCCATCTCAGCTGGCTCCAGCTAGTTTGGCGTGAATCCCCAACCCGTGAACACCGACTGAGGGCAAGGATAAAATTTACTCAAGATGATCGTTACCTTTTCAATTTCTTTCCAAAACTGGCGAAAGAATGATAAACTATAACCTTTTCTTCTAATTTCTTATAGATTTTAATGATGAAAATAGACACCATGTAGCTTTTAGCAATATAATCGGCCAATACACACAATAAACAGTATCTCATATTCCTCAGCCTACTTCTTTTCGACCTCCCCCTTTTCCTAACATTACCTTTTAGTATCAGCCCCTTTTCGGTCGCTTTTAAGGTTACACAACCCCTCATTTCAATGTCTCTTCGAAAAAAGTTTCAGCTTAAAATATTTTTCTAACATTATTTTATACTTATTTGAAATCTTTTGGTTTGCCTTAAACTGCTTTTACTATACAAATCGTTTGCTACAACACACAACGTATTTAATGTAGCAGAAAATTCGTTACTTTAGCCAGCATTATTTGCTGTTTACGTCAACTTTGCCCATTCAATAGGAGGATAGCTTGCTCCGCAAGGAGTTATCCTGCTACACAACATTATCTTTTTATATATACTCTTATATGTACGAAAACTTACTTATGTGACAGACATTGAAACATCTTTTACGTAGATGAAAATTGTCAACCTAACGACTTTATTTCTATGAATTAAAATATAATAAGGCCAAGTATGTTATGGCAATCTGTTACTTAGGCAATAGCCATGGATTTCCTGGCAGAGGGTAGCTCAAACTTTTCAAATGAATATGTTTTGACAACTACAAGGTATGGCATATAACCTACTACAGTCTTTCCGTGTCGCAATTATTTTGCAATATATAAAAACGACAACGACGAACTCTGATGATGTTAAGTTAAAATATTAAAATCCAATCAGTTAATAGTAAGCGTATGTGCGTGTGTAAAGATTTGGACTGAAAGCTGTCCAGTTTGCCGATATTCGTTTCTATTCAGTTTATACTCGATTCGCTCGAAGACATTTACGGTTGAGGTTGTGAAAAAACGCCATGTTTTGATTTGGATTTTTGAAATTTTACAGATATATATTTCCACGATGAGAGACAAAGCTAAATTTTTACTAAATTGTAGGAAATTGAAAAATTGTATTTCTTTTCGATAGGCCGGGTTCTTTTAGAAATATCACTAAATTAAAATACGTTAACGAGTCATTTTCAGTTCAAAACACTCATTCTACGAATGCTTCCTAAAACTGTAATTGATATTAAACGTATCCGAATTAAGTCCTTCGACGTCGTTTGAACTTTACGAAATAAAACGTAATTTACATTTTAGAATTGCCCAAACATACCTTCGTTTTAAATCCAAATGCTATTGGATTGACAAAGAATAATTTCGAACACGTAATTAGCTATAAATTACATTGTAAGTGTCATTTTGTTGAATGACCTGTTGTCATCGTTCGTGCAACTTTTTGATACCATATTGGAAGAATACCTGATCCTTCCCTGCAAAATACTGGAACAATTCGGTTTTTAGATCTATGTTTGTATTAATGGATTTTCTATTAAAAAAATTTTGCACATTCTGATAATATGAAGGTGCCAGATCAGTACTTATATCAAAATCCATTATAAACAAAAACATGAAACAGTTCGGTTTCTAGATCTATGTCTGTATTGACGGATTTTCAATTTAAAAAAATGTTGCGGATTCTGAAATGAATGAAAATATGAAAGTGCCAAATCAGTACTTTCATCTAAAATCCAATGTAAGCAAAAATATGAAATAATTCGGTTTCTAGGCCTACATTAGCACCGATGGATTTTCTATTAAAAAGAAAAATTTTGCAGATTCTGAAATTACTGAAAATAAGAAGATGCCAGATCAGTACTTTCATCTTAGATCCAATATAAGTGAACCACTGAAATAATTTGATATCTAAGTCTACGTCTGTATTGTTGGATTTTCTATTTAACAAAATTTTGCGAATAATAATAAAAATAATATAATAAAATAAAAAAAATAATATAATAAATAATATATATATAATAATAATAATAAAAAAAATAATAAAAATTAATGAAAATAAGAAGGCGGCAGATCAATACTTTCATTTAAGATCCAATATACGATCCTAGTCTTTTTTTAAAGACGGAAAACCACGCCTTTGCGATTTGCCAATACAGGACTTTTTTCTTTTAGTGTTTGGCAAGTCTCCTCGATTATTGACAATAGAGCTAAGAATGTGTGGTTCGATTCCTTGGCACCAATTTAAAGTAAATCACTCTCTTGACATCACATAATGTTGGTAGCAATTGATGGATTTAATTTTACTCGGATCAGGATCTCTTTCCATTGACATTATTTTAAATAATCCATTTTTCATCCCCAGTGATAATGCTTTTCAAAAAATTGCCACTGATTGCGTTTAAACATTAAATAGCAAATGCTTATCAACTTTATTAAGTGGATTTCTTTTAGTGGATTTCATCAAGCTTTTTAACAAGTTCAAGTGCAATTTCTCCTACAGAAACCTGCCTTTCCGACTCGATCACGGCTTTAGTATCGTACTCATTAGCTCATCAACTGGAAAAGAGCTGTGTTTTCGTCCCGCTCATTAAATTATGCACATTGTACAGGGTGGTATAGAAAGAAGATACTAATATTATATTTTAATATTCGAAAAATTGACTACCGATAATTGCTCGCATTCAATTTGTTTTAAAATCAATCTCATTTGCCATAAAAAAAGGAAGTTTCAAAACGTTACCTTTTCCAAGTTCAAAAAATAGCTTAAAAGCATGATGTGCTAAAATATTTTAGAAATCGGACAAGGACTCTGAAGAACAAATCCTACACATTCTATGTAACTGAACCATATATACAAGGACTTAGCGCTTGTGGTTCGTTATAATTATTGAGGACTCTTGAAAAAAAAGCACAAAACACACTATTCTTGCCATTTAAAACGAGCATAAGGAGATATGAAGTTTTTATTTTTTTACTATACGTTAATTTTGTATATTATACAGGAGGACACCTTATTTCGCAAATGGTTATCTTACTAAATGACATGCATGTATGTTTGGCAAGCATTGAAATTTAACAATTTTCTTCTTTTTTTTTTTTTTTTGACTAATTATTTTTCTTCTTTGTACATATTTGTTTCGGTGAACTGAAATATGATAAGGCCAAAGATACAACATCACAATCTTGCTTTGCTTAAACAATTTTCATGGATTTCCCAGTAATCGACAGTTCAAAACTTTGGCATAAACATGTTTTGATGACTACACGGCATGTTGTATAACTTTCTACTACATACAACCTTTCTGTAGCGTACTCATTTTGAACAATTCAAGTAAAACAATAAACTCTGGTGAAGTTAAGTTAAAATGTTAAAACCAAATCTGTCAATAGTTCACGCCAAAACATATGCGTGTGTGTGCCTGTATGAAATAAGGCCAAATGGTTGCCAACTTGCCAATTCTAGAGACCAGAATCATATTCCACTCGATGCTTTGTACACTTCCCCACTCAACCAAATACACACTCACACGGATATATATAAATATTTATATATCTGTATTACATGGCAGTTTTATTGTGTATACGAGTATGCAACACACACTACAATAAGGTCAATCCAAACACCATTGTCTTGATATATACACTGGCCATAAATAACAATTCTTTCGTTTCGCTTCGTTTGGTTCGTTTGCTTCATGTTGTTTGTGCAAGTAAGGCACATGAGAACAAACACCAAGACAACGCATGTATTGGTATATTTGTGTGCATCTGTAGGTTAGGTAGCCATATAAGTTATACATGTGTAGAGTACATGTCGTAAATAAATACTAGTACTGCATAAAGTTACTACACAAAACAATGAAACAGATTGTAGTTGGAGGATGTGGGGCGCGCTACAGCAAGGCTCCAAATGTTCCTTTTTTATTGTTATTATTTTTCGGTAGCACAATTATTCGACTTGACTTGGAGATGTAAGAAAATGAAACAAATGTAAAAAAAATAAAAGTGCTTTTCTTAATTAATGAAGCGATTAAGGTGCTCAAGTAAATTATTATTTTTTTGCAATTTTAAGTAACTCTCGTGCACGCTTTTTTATATAATTTAAGACAACACAGTTATGAGCATGAAACAGAAATCAGTTGATAACTATAAAAGTATAAAACCGTAAAAGTTTAAACCCAATTTTAAATATTTCCCTCTCAATCTCACCCTCTATCTCTCACTCTTTCTAGCCATAATTTTTTCCCCCGCCATTCGATATCATTCATGAAAAATCAATGTTTATTGTTGGTTATAAAGTCATTTAATACATTGGATATGACATCGTTCTATATTCAATAAAAACTCGTATGCATAGAATAGCAAGAGCGGGAAATGCTTATGTAGTTTCACATTAAGGCTACACCAGTAATAGTTGAGGATTGTTTAAGATACCTAAGGGAAAGCAGTTAAAAGTCGCTTAAACGATAAATTGGCGGGACTAACGGCAGCATAACATGAAAAGAATTTAAGTAGAATCTACTTATTGTGACTAAGTTCAAGTTTTAGCTGAGCGAAACAAAAAATCTCCTAAAACTTTACTTACGCAGTTTTCGAACGAGAATAACATTTGAAGACCTTATCGTGGTTATGACACAATTAAGGAAGTTGAATTAGTTAAACTATGGTGCCATTAACTGGGCGAGGACAAATTGAAAAGAGCGAAGGGCCTTAACTGACATAAACAAATTAATAATGAAAATTGACTAAAGAGGGCGGCTTTGTACATATCGCAACTTGTTGTCCATTCCATATCATCGACGGAGAATGTATTTTTTTTTTTTTTTTTTTTTTGTGATTTAACTGAAATGATCGCAACATGAACAACGTCAGCGTATAGAAAACATTTATATGATTAATTTAATACATAAAATGCTACATCAATACAAATTCTATATGACGAGGTGCAATTTACCACCTCGTTCCTTTGAAGTTCGAAATTAATAGAATATTTATATAGATGACTTCAACCAGTGTCAGTTTTATGACCAACCAAGTCATGCCAGCCGCATTCCAGCATTTTTGGCATTGAAAACAATTAAAAAAAATGATTGAAATATTTCTCCTGAATCCAAATTTTCCGAATTACGGCCTCCAAACACGCAACGTACAGCATGACCTCCTCCCTTTTAGTGGAAAGCATCTAAATTGTATATCTAACGATAATTATGTCTATATTTAGAAAGAAAAAAAAAAATTATTTAAATCGGAATTTACTATTTTAAGCTAAAATTTTTTTAAAAATCGCTATTATTTCAATTCATTGCTACTTTTGAAATGTGTGAAATTTTGAAATTACGATTACATAACAAGACAAAAAAACAAGCATTTTGAAAAAGTACTCATCACGAAATGTCAGCTATGACGGAGTCTATCAGCCAAGCCGACATATGAATTTTTGCTTTCCTTCAACTAGAAAACCGTAGAACGGTATAATTGGAATCGAGATGCATGAGAAAGTAGATACAATTTTATAATATATTACGAATTGTGGAGCCCGCTCAAGTGAGTAAATAGCCCTAACCACTGCGTCGACTATAAAAAGAATAAGGGAATTTCTCATGAATGAAATATGAGAGGGTTTCCCACATCCGCTGAACTTGCACCGACAAATGCGTTTAAACAATTTATTGATGATTGAGTTATTCGTTGGTTTAAATGTATTATTTGAAAACGATACAAAAACAGAGCTGTTCGCTACATCTTTTCCCTAAAGAGACGTGTACATACAACACCTTTTGTGATAAAATTTCTGAGATGTTCATTTCCTGCATATATCGGTCTACCATTGTTGTTATATTTTTTCAAAATATATTCTAACCAATGTCCGCGTTTCCAATATGAAACTTTTAAATTTTGTCATTCCGTTCGTAGAAGACAATTGTTTGTCCCCAAACTTTGCCATCTTACAGCGCGATCTTTTAATGTAAGAGTAAATGAGCCTAGAAACGTAATTGTATCATACGCAATACTTCGTAATAGACTTATCTGTCATATGTAGTTGGTATGGGTGAATATTCCTTTACATCTTAATGCCTGCATTTATCAATGACGTTTGCTATTATTTTATTATTGGTTATATCTTAAGCACATGATTTTATGTAATCAATTTTTATTTTATACTAGCTGACCCGGCAAACGTTGTTTTGCCTTCAAAATGTTAATGTGGTAAAAAAAATTAATTGCAAAAATCTCATTTCCAACGCCACCATCTTTTATATATATAGATAAATTTTTACATTTACTTTGAGGTGGTATTTATTTCAATTTATGCATATTGTGAACTGTAAAATTGTTAACTTAATTAATTAAAATGCTTTAACTACTACTTAAAAAAAAAAATATTTAGCAATTTGGACTGACCTATATCACCCAATATTTAGTTTTTCCTGTTTTTTTTTTTATTTTCCTCCATTTCGCCTATTTTTAGTGCAACTTAATTTGAGCGTTATAAGTTAATAGTTCCTAATTAATTTAATGCAAGATTAATTATTAATTACAAGATTATTAAATAAATGAAATAAAAATGAAAATAAATGAAATACACGATGTAACCTCAATATTTACAATTATACACATACATACATGCATACTTACATACATACATACATATATATACATATATATATATATATATATTATATATATATTATATATATATATATAAGAGTACATACTTACATACATACATACATACATACATATTCACTGTTATATTAAGGAAATTCCGAATAATCTGTAAATTTAATACCAGAAATAAAATTACAAAAAAATGAAACCTTTTACAAAATAAATTTAATTTCTTTTTTGAATTTTTAGACAAAATATTGATGCTACTAAACACCGTCTTGCAAATCACCAGTGTTTTATAAGGCAATAATATTTTTTTCCATTTTCTGTACATAACTTATCTCATGACAGACACGTCAGTAGCAGTAAGAACACAGGATGATTTTTTAAGATTTAAGTTTTTCAGGTTGGCAGCAATGGTTGGTAATGACATCCAAACGTTATCTCTCAAAGTAAAAATTGTACAGCATACTCTGCCATTTCATCATGGAATGACGAATGATCTACCACAACGTCTAATTTTTGGTGAATGGCCCCTACAAAAGCTCTTTTATCGAAAAATTGTGTTCAGCGATGCGGCTCGTTTCTTGCTGAACGGATACGTAAACAAGCAAAACTATCGCATCTGGAGTGATGAACAGTCACATGCCATACATGAATTACATTAATTATGCATCCCGAAAAAACGACAGTCTGGTGTGGTTTATGGGCTGGTGGCATCGTCGGCCCATTTTTCTTCAAAGACGATCGTGGAAGAAATGTCACCGTCAACGGCGAACGATAACGAACCATGATACCCGATTTTTTTTTTTCTTTTTACCCCAAGCGGCTGAGTTGAACTTGGTTTACATGTTGTTTTATCACGATTAAAAAATTACCCCATATCTGTTACTAAATATTTAAGCGAACACTACAAATGACAGCCAGCGAAAATCTTCGGGACATAAAGATCAATTCGCACACTTATCTCCCAACTCACGGTAGTTTCGATGCAAAACACTAAAAAGCCAAAAAAAAGAATGCTCCCCATTATTTACACTCAGGGGGCCTGAACATCTAATACAATTAATCCATTCTACAATTACTACAATCTGCATTAATTTATCAATTCAAAGTAATTTCTGTCTGAACTTTGTATACAACTTTTCTATAGTTATTATCTGTAGATCTTTTGAGTATTGTTTCTTATTAAATATACTGTTTTTTTAATATTTGTTAAAGTCAATGTGTAATGATACTACTTTAAATTAAGTTTTGGAAATGGAACAAAAGACCTTTAGATCTGTTTAATTTAATTCAATTTGGAAGCACCATCAACAATAAGTCTAAGTGAAGGATAATAGATCCTTATTAACAATACTCTTTACATTGTTCAGATTTCAATAGAAAATATTTTGTATAGCAATTATAAATATTACGGCACCTTCGTTGTTTGTATGTAAACTATTTAAATGTGGTTTATATACGAAGGATTTATAATAATTACAATGTCTGAAATAGGAAAGATGCTAATGCCAAGGACATCATATTAGGCTAAATCAACACCTGAAAGAATAAAGGTATAATCGTACACGATTTGATACGTTAATAATGTAACAACTACAGGGAAGTGTATCAAGTATCTTTTGACCGAGTACGTTTTATGATTTTTTAAGTCGGTTAACTTACGTTCTTATACCAGGGTAATTGCTTGGTAAACAAGTAAACCTTAATGAAACTTTTTATAAGAAGTTTATTAACTGTCGTAAATTGTAATGACTTTTATAACTGTCGCAAACCTTAAAGAAACTTTTTATCACTTTTATAATTGTCATAAACCTAATTGAAATTTTTTATAACAGAGTACAGTAAATATTTTATTTATTCTTAGCCAGGGATTGTAAAATTTGAACCACCAATTTTTCCTAATTCAATGTCTTCCCTGTTATCATTTTTATCCATTGCATTGATTTGTAAAGCTTGGCCGAATTTAAATATCTACCGATTGGCTATACCCCTTCCGGTGATTTCCGTATAATTTAATAAATTTTCTAATAGTAATCCTTATTTAAAAGACTGTAGCTGCAGTAGTTATATTATTTTCATTATATAATTTGATAACATTTTAAAATATATTGACAGAATGACCACTTCTTCTCTGGTAACTCTTATGTAAATTATTCTATTTAACTCATATATTTCTACACTCAATTATTTCGTTCAATTCAGTATCACCTGAAACGCATCAGTCATTTAGGTAAGGTTAGTTATGAGACTGAAAGGGGACTGCATTGGTAAAGCCTATTTTAAACACCACAACTCATACAAATCATCCAATTTAGCAGAAATCAGGGGGCCATCTATAATTCTTAAGCAGTTAATTTCAGAAGGTTATAACTCTGATAAATTTATTGCGTTTTAATTCGAAAAATTTTTTGTTTCAAATCTAGCAATTTACCTCTCACACTATTCCACCAAAGCAAAAGAGCATTGGGTGGTGAAGGCATATGAAAGTCAATTAGACAATGTTATTTATATGTTAGTTAGTTTTAGCAGTGACGCAAAATTCGATTGAAAGAAGAAAATCAATACTTCCCGCATATGACGGTTATTTGGCACAAAATTATACAAATTCAAACAACCAAAAGAATATGACGTCAAAAGAAAATCACTATTGTGTCGAAGCGGTATGTTTAACATACGAGTATGCCTAAGCTTGGCTCATAATATTTAGGTTATGACAGAATCAACTAGCACTTACAGCTATCGCCATCTATTGGCCAACAGCGGAAACTTAGTTGAGCAACTAATATATAATAGACTAAAAGCAACATTTGCCTTTAATCTTCGCGTAACAAAACGACTCGCCAACGAAATTCAAACGCGGCCGTGCAATCATAATAGATTAAGATGACAAAGTAATCCAAATAAGTGAAAATTCTAATAAAATGTATCATAATTTATTGGACTGATCAGAGTATGAAATTATTTGAAATCTGCAATAAATGAGTATCATAATTAACCAGAAATATTACTCAAAAATGTTAAAATGTGCGAAATATCTCAAAAAAATGTGTTGTATGATTTCCCGCGATGGTCCAAAAATATGCATACAAGACTTGAATTACTTCCGACCAAGCATAATGCAAACAGCAGAATTTAATAGAGTAGGCATGAATTCCATTTAAAAATGTGCCAATCTCCGGGAATCCCGAGGAACCAACGCACATAAGTATGTTTTGGAAAACTAAAAACTATTAGGTGCACCAACAGATGGCGTCAAAACGTTTACGGAGATGCTGCAATTTTGTTCACGCACATTACATGTCGGCCTTATCTCTGTCAGTATTAAGTGAGTTGATATCTCGATTTTTATATATTTTGCATATCTGTACAATTTGGTCGTCTAATGTAAGGCAGACGTTACCTTATATTCGGTCATGACTGACAGACACTGTATTAAGAGCGAAGAAAACGATGCATTTGAAGCATTGTACTATATTATCGGCCGTGGAATGATGTCAAGGATACGCAAAATATCATGCATATAATTTGGGGTGCCAGCCGTGAGACAACAATCTATCTTTGTTTGAGCGCAGCTCACCTCCGTGCGACTAACGAACACTTTGTGCACTCGAGTAATCCACAAATCCGGCAAATGCTTCTCAAACTAACTTTCAGAATCACCATTAAACTATTGGTTAAACCCGCTGAATGTGATAAGTTTTCACATATCTCATTCATGGAATGCAAGAGAATTTGTTTTCTTTGTTTTTTTTTTCTTTGTTTTACTATGATGAGAGTTGTGGCTTTTATAAACGAACCTGGTTCAGTTAATATTTACGAGGCAACATAAAACCAGTACAGAAACTTCAGTCAGATGAACTGTCTTTTACACACCTTTGCCCGCCATCCTTTTGCATTGTATAACCGAGTTGATTAAAGGCGTGGTGCTTGCTAAGCTATACTAGATTTAATAAAATTGAATGAAAGATATGAGTCCAGGAATATATGGGTAAAATGAGATAATTGCTATGGCAGGCAGCAGAAAGGGCGTGATTACTCAATCTAGTTAGTCATATTTTAGCCAGGATTGCAGATGAATGGAATTGGAAAAAAGTCACTGCAATCTTCGAGTTAGGATTCACAGGGGAGAATTATATTTCTATAAAATGATGGGATACCGGAACGAGCGTGAAAATACAGTCCATTTTCATTTTGAAAAAATAGAGATATCAAGTGCAGGATGTGTACACTGATTAGCTGAATTCAGGGCAACTGCTTGCAAGATATGAAGTTTGAAATATATGGGTTAAATCGATTATATGTAATTTTAAGTTTGAATAAATGTTGAAAAATCATTCATTGGTCAAAAATCTAAGTTATTGCCACCATTTCAGTTAAATGTTATTGCACCAATTAAATATTACAGAGGAAAGATTGAATTTCGGAAAACCGGAAAATTTTTATGTGAGGTACCAAATGGCATATGATGATGCGGCGCACTTTCATTCTCAGATTTTATTCCAACAAACACTAGAAGTATATCAAATCAGACTGAATTTAATACAACCGAATAAAATATCTGCATCTATGAATATGTCTGTCAATCGATCATTTGTATGGGTCCTACTAGAAGGGTCATGGTCAATAATCCACTTTTTTCAAATGTTATAAAGCAAATACAATGAGCAAATACAAATAAAGAGTTACAGGGAAAAATATTATTTCGGAAAATCAATCAAATAGAATGGGAGATACCACAAGGCGTGGGTTGAAATGACTAATTTACAATCGACAGCAACGATGTGGCAATATATTATGGTATAGCAAGTGTTAGGAAGTTTCCAAAAATCTTAGATATTAGTGGTGTCTGCCTGACAGCCAGCTAGAAAGACGGACATCGCTTAGTCCACTTAAAACGTCTTGAAACGCAGTTGGTCAAGAGATACTTTGTATTTTACACCCTTCCTTCTGGATGCTACACTTTTGGCTGTATCAAATGATACACATATTCGGATGAAGACATAAAAAATACAGGTTAGAGAGAAAGTTAAAAATGGGTATTTATAATCAGCCACTTTGATACAAAAAGAAATCAAAAATCGCGGGCCTATATTTTATTGTTATTGTAATAAATCGAACTCCAAATCTATCAATAAGAGCGCGAAATTAACGCAAAATTTAAAATAATGGCATTCAAATAGGTATACATACGACTGTTGTACATGTATTATTATTAACTTACTGTATGCCTAAGTAATTTGAACATTAATAATCTCAAAAATCTTAACTGATGCTGCATCACATAAAACTATTTTTTCAAAATTTCTATTTATTAATTACGTACCAGCCTGCTTCCATGAAACATTTTACACAATTCGTTCATCAAACAAACAGCTATTTTTGTTCATCTTTGTAAATCGCACAATATTCTATTTTGAATTTGTACAGTCAAATCCACAAATATACTCGCATATCAAATTTTCACGGCAAAATTCTTCTATAAACATTTGATAAATTATTATTAATAACGACTTTATTGCCTTAATGTTGCCATGAAACTTCTGCTTATGTGTATGACAACATTTTCAGAGCATATACGAGTATAATGCAAATATTATTTTGTTTTAAACTTTGATATTTAGCAAAAACTTTCACATGTTTTGCAAAAATTCTGTTCGCCTGAAGAGGATTCGTTCGTTCGTCGTTTAAAATGTTTCAGGGAAGGCACTTGAAGCTCATAATTGTTATCATAAATGTACTAACCAACATTATTAAAGCACATTTAAACGTCGCTAATAACCTAAATTGCCTTGTAAATACGTGTTTAACATGATACTCAAGGCAAAAACCACAAATCCAGCAAACAAAATTAGTTACCTTAAATTGGTTACAATTAATTTTCATTTATTAGTAACATTAAATATATCAAATAATGCACTATAATTGATTATAGTTTATCTTTTAGTTGAATTGGTTAATAATTAGTCGATTAGGATTAATCAACTATTCAATTTTTGTCGCTATATTTGAATATTTTTCCTCCATACATGAGTCTCATAAAGGGGAATGCATGGATAAGAAATAATAAGGCGAGTTTTCAATATTAATTTTGCAGATATGTCGAATTTCAGAAACATTTTCCTTAACTTGGTAGATAAAACTGTGCCAAATTTCATAATATGAAAGTCATTAAGGTTTGATCAACGTTTATGTTTGAGTCACGCTTGTCGAGTCACGTGAATAAGGCGATTTTAACTATTTTTGAGTTTGGTAAACAAAGACGATTCCTTACATTTTGTTTACAAAATAAAATGTTTGTTTGAAAAAACATTTGGAATGTTGAGGAAGGTTTTCAGTGAACAGACTATATCGGAAAGAACTGTTTAGATGTGACAGAAAAAGTCCAAAGAAAACAGAGTACGAATTGATGACGAAGAGCACCCCTGACGAACATCAATTTCAGCCGATAAAAATCGCGTCCGAAAACTGCGGCTCAAAACCAATGATTAAGGACAATATTCATGATGCTGGCATTTCAACTGGATCAATTAAGTCCAACTTTGGACAACAGGTGCATCAAGTCTCAATTTTTTCGAAAAAAAAACATCGCTTTAATATCTGCGAAAATATGGCTTCTGATTATCAGCACTTCATAAGACGCAATATTATGGAAGAGGACCAAGCCAGGAGTACATAAACCAGAAACGCAAAAAATGGGTTAACGTTATTTGCCAAATCGTAAACAAGGAGCATTACTTTAATATTATTATTGCGCAAGTTGTTCTCAAAAAATCCGGTCTTACATACAAACTACTCTTGGTTATTGTACCATGGTTAGTTATTGCACTTGGTTAGTACTTCATTTCACACTGCCTTTGCCGCTCCACAATCACCGTATTTTCCTGATTTAACAAATACAAGCCAATCATCAGTGTAAATTCATTTATTTACGATATTTGTATTCCCAGGCCATTTTCGTCTTTTTGATGTGGCAAAATATTTACAGAGATTCTAATCTAATTTGTGGGAATGACAAAATAATTCATCAATTCTTTACCTTATTGTCCACAATGTCATGTGTGCTTTACGGGTTCACCAAAAGTTAACCTAGCGTGGCTAAAGCGTGTTCTTATCATGCTAATGAAACACAAAACAAGAGCGGCCACTTACAAATGCGCAAAGATTGCATTGACTCCATAGCGTATCTATCAACTAGCATCGTACGTTGGTTTTCATAGACGGAATAATATGAAAATGTAGGAGAAATGCGCAAGAAAAGCACTTTTCAAAAGATGGATACAGTTCTTGCATGAGCTAGAACTACTATATACGTTCTAAAACCTGCCAACCATAATGACCGGTGTCCCAACAAGAACTCAATTTGGCGCCATTCGAAGTGTCATTGTTTGACATTTGAACAATTGTTATTGTTTGCGAATGAACAACGCATTCTAATTGTGAAATTGTTTTACCAAAATGGTGAAAGTTTTGCGGCTACAGTTCACAAATTGCGATCAATTTGGGGTCACAATAATGATCCAAAAGAGTCAACTCTAAAGAGATTAATGGATAACTTTGCCAAAACTGTGTCTGTTAGTGATGTAAAGACAACAACGCGCCTTCGACCAGGTCGATCGACCGAAAATGTCGCAGCTGTACCTGATGATGTTGCTCAAACTCCATCCACCTCAATTCGACACCGAGCTCAGGAAATTGGTGTCACCAAGTTCACTATGCAGCGAATTTAGACGAAAGATTTGCATCTTCATGCATACAAAGTTCAATTGACTCAGGAACTGAAACCAGCTGACCATGGACAGCGAAGGGAGTTCGTTAATTAGGTATTGGAGAGACAACATGAAAATGCTGATTTTGCCGATAAAATCATCTTCAGTGACGAGGCCCATTTGCTTCTTGATGGCTTCGTCAATAGGCAGAACTGTCACATTTGGGGTGAGGAAAATCCTCGAGTGATTCACGGGAAGCAAATGCATCCTCAACGTGTCGCTGTGTGGTGTGGATTTTGGGCTGGAGGAATCATTGGACTTTTTTTTCATGAAAATGAGGCATGTCAAGCGCAAACAGTCAATGGTGTTCGGTATCGTGAAATGACAACCAGTTTTTTCGTGCCTAGAATTGAAAAAATGAATGTGAAGGGCATGTGGTTTCAACAAGACGGCGCCACATGTCAGACGGCCAGAGAAACAATTCAATTGCTGCATCAGTCATTTTCCGGTCGTGTTATTTCGCGTTTTGGAGACCAGAATTGGCCGCCTAGATCGTGCCATTTAACACCATTAGACTTTTTTCTTTGGGGTTTTTTGAAGTCGATGGTTTACGCGAATAAGCCGACGACGACTTAAGTCTTAAAAGAGGAAATTGGACGCTGCATTAATGAAATACCGCAGCATTTATGCAAAACGGTCGTTGAAAATTTCATTAACAGATCGCGTGTGTGCTAGCAAAGCCGCGGCTGTCATCTGTCCGATGTGTTGTTCCATACATAACCTCATTCTGTCTACTGTACGATATAATAAAGTTTCAAGATTTTTTTTTAAATATCTGTGTTTCATTTAAAATTGAAATCCTTTAGAATCCCCTTTTCATCCCCAGTGACAATGCGTTTCAAAATAGTGCCATTTTGGTTGTATCTAAGTAATAAATCGATTTCCCTTAACTCGTGCGCAAGACAAATATCGTGCTTTCTGATAAATTTAAGCCATTTCAAAATGTTTTCAATGACATTTTCAGCTTTTCTGTAAATTCACAAATGGAAAAGTTCCGATCCGATTAGATAACGGCTTTAATTTCATACTCATCAACCTCATTTGGCGGATACCTCTGGTGGTCACCCACCCTTGAGTATGAAATTTTACAGAGTGGAATGTAATGAACCAAATTTGGCGCGCGCGTTCTGTTGGGGCATAAATCCAAAATAAAATCGTGTCAAGTATCCCATTATGCTTCAGTGAATTCTTTTTGTTCCCTTTGGGAAATAAAAAAAAAACAAAATTTGGCGAAAATGCTTCTTTTGTACTTCCATATTCATAACAAAAGTAACATTTACAGAAAAACTTCGAAATAACTGTCTTACCAACCCAATACTAACAGGGAAATCATAGGACTAAATGGATATCAAGCAATGAGTTGGTTGGCTATTTTGATAAATAAAACATTTAGAAATTGTGTTAGTTCAAGTCTAGCTTCCGTATGATCCTTATGCTTCAGTAACTAAATCAACTATGCGATTTTGAATTTGGATTATGTCATTGTTATAAAATATTCCATTCCTACACATTCCAACTGATACTGTTATAAGAAATTTTGTAATTTATTTATTTTATATTATATTTTATAGTATATTTTCGTTTACAATAATATTTTTTTTTTTACTTTTTTGTTTTCCTTCATTAATAATTTTCGCTATGTTGCATTCGGTTATCATTTTTATAAAGTAGAATTTTTTGTTTTAATAAAATTGCTGTATTTTTTTTTCGACCACTAACTATCAGTCTAATTTTGTTGCACTTTATTTTCTATAACCACCTTTTAACGATTAAACGCCTTTCGCAATATTAACTTTCAATCGATCCAATCTTCGTTCGCAAAACGCAAAGCGCCGGCGCGTTATGTCTTCATTTCTAAATCAAGCGGCGGTTAGCATTGAAATGACTTCAAAGACTTTCACAATTTTTACTTCACATTAAGGAATATTACAATTTAATGAATTTTATTTTATATTTATAATTTTTCTAATATCTACAGTCATATGCATTTATATGTGTGTTGTTTTTCGTATGTACAATTAGAGGTACAAAAAACTGAAAACACTTTTAATTTTTTTATTTTCTATTTGTTGAAATTGAAATGAGTTATTAGCCGTGCATTTCCCTTTAAACGTGTTTCATCACTAACGTATAAAAATTAACTAAATGTTAACTTTGAAATTACATCGTACCAGCAGTAGTGTGGAAGGTAGAGTAAACTTTCTGCTAAGTGTGCAGCGTAATGTTAGTAACATGACATCTGGTACTTGTGTGTACAGTAAATACTTTTACATTATTCTGGCGCCAAACATGTTAAAGCGCATGTCCTTAGTATGTCCTGTCGCATTACAAGGAAATGTTGTAAAATCCTCTGTAGAACAGTTTCATATGGTTTAAGGCCATTAAAGTCTTGTTTGTGCTCTCTTTTGCTGTTAAGTGGCAAATGCAAAAGGAGAGAGAGAGAGAGAGTAGCGTGTGTTTGAGCTTGTGTTTAACACGGAAAACTTTAGAAGCCTTTTATTACCGAAAGAGGGATACTAAACTTTTTTACCAGTAAATAAGTTGCTGCGATTTACTGTTAAATTGACCGAATGCAAACAAAGATTTGTGTATCATTTCCGGTAAATGCATTCTTTGATATAAAAACCCAGAGATTTTTAAAGAAAATAGATTAAGAAAAGCAGATTATTCGTGTTGTGTATGAGAATGCATTATTATCCGGTTTGGACATCATCAATGACGAAAGTTAAAAGTTCATAAGTATACTGAGGAGATAAGCGAACAGACATTAAAAATAAACGTAAAGACAACACATATAAATTTGGCAAATTGACATTGAAAGATAAGCAAATTAACAAGTATTAAAAAATTAAGTTTTGAGTCAACCACATTTTTGTGTCTTTAAACTAAATACAAGTAATGTATTTGAAAGTATTTGGAAATTCCTCAAGGAACCGATAGTTCTGCCCTAATATGTTACACATTTTACAATGATGAGGCAGGTTGTAATAAAAAGTTACTGTTGAACTGGGCGAAATTTAAAAACCAAGAAGGTAATAAACTGATGTTTGCTTGACTTTTACTTATTTGTCAAATGCACCATGGTCCCAGTAACCATATAAAACCTGGCCAAACTCGGATTTATAATGTTCAGGTTGTTTTATTCATTTCCTTTACTTTCGTCAAGTAGATATTTCGAAGGCACTAACTATGTATACATTTTGTTTTTGCCCAAAATGGTAGACACAAGGAGGAATATAATTTAAAACAACAAAATTGAACATCCAGAAGGAAGAGTTTAAAGTACCGGGATCATTTAACAACCGGAGAAAGTATACAAATAGTTGAAACTAACTATAAAAATGATGATTTAGACGTGGTCACTTTTTGTGCATTACGGGGTGATTATGGTCGTCATAATCAATCTACTATTCAAGGAATTAGCAAGATTACAAAGAAATTTGAAGAGGCTGTAGTCAGGCCTGCGCATCATCTCAATATCAAAAATATCGCTGCTGTTAGTGAAAGTGGGGCGAATGATCCGAATTTGTTGATTCCACGGCATTTTCAGCGATTGGACCTATTTCGTGTTCTAATTATGACCGTTTTAATCCTATCAAGTCCCTTGGTTTCGGTGTGTACGCCTCTTGCTTGACGTCATCTCATAAAAAAAAATCTGGTGAAGTCAGTTCAGGTGACCTTGAGGACCAGCGGAAAGTGGAGTTTCTGGATATGAATTTGTTGGGTCTATCTGAGTAATAACGAATCGGGACGATATATTTTAAGAAGAGAGAGAGTTAGGGCGGACAATTATCAGTTATCATTTATTTTTACCAGGATAATTTTACTCTTATCTTTTAAAATAAGAGAACAAAGATTCTGGTTGTAGAAATGATGTTATCAGTAAACAAAGAAAAATACTATTAAACTTTTACTTTTTTCACAAAGTAACAATATTATAGTTTTTATCATTTATGGTTTCATTTTTCCTAAGTGGTTTATCTTTTAAGCAAACATTACAGTTTATAGTTTTCCCTCAAGTGACGTAATAAATAAAACAACCCAAATGTAAGGGACAAACATTTTTTAAAGTAATAAAAACACAAACCTATCATAAGTATGTTTTGAGGAAAACATAAACACGATACTGTATAAGGAAAATACAAGATATTTTTATCAATACCTCTAAGACCCAATTGTAATAGATAAGCATTTTAACACACAGCTACCCAATTTTAATCTCAAGTATGGCAAAAGTACAAATACCTTGTAAAAACTTGTGCTAGGCAGTTTATAAGGAAACTCAGAGAAGTAAAGAGTTCATAAGCAAACTCAGAGAAGTAAAGAGTTCAAAAGAAAACTCAGAGAAGCAAAGAGTTCATTAAGAAACTCAGAGAAGCAAAGAGTTCATAAGGAAACTCAGAGAAGTAAAGTGTTCATAAGAAAACTCGAAGAGGCAAAGAGTTCATAAAGAAACTCATAGCAGCAAAAATACGGTTAGCTTCTTGAAGTTATACTACTTTAAAAACAAACAAATATAATTTCTTAACTTGTGTGCAGTTGCTCCACCATGCTGCAACAAATGCTGTTGAAACGGACAACTTTTCGGCGCAGTTCTGGGCAAAAAAAAAAAAGAAATACCTTCAACATCTTTAAATAACGGTCGCATATGCAGTTGACAGTAGGACTATTCGTGCGCCAGCCTGTATAAGTTTTTATGTAAGTAATAAAAAAAGTACCGGATGTTTACAGAGCGAGCGCCGTAAATGAAATTCTTTAAAAAAAGGACGGTTTGAAAAAGAATATTTTATTTTTTAATAAGTTAATATTTTTATTATAATTGAAATATATTAAGTGCAAAATTAAACTGAAGTGCACAACTAATTAATAAATAGAACTTACCTTGCAATTAAAAGTTTGTACAAATATAGAATGCAAGTGGATGCGTTTGAAATAACTTCCAAAAATATGATTTTTCAAAAACAAAAATTGGTTTATTTTTGCTTTTCGTATTCCATTTACAGTACAATTGTAGGGTACATTTTAATACACAAATGAAAATATTCCCAGCTACTTAGAAATTTAAACAGCAAAAATTAAAAAAAAATCATTACGCGCAACATAAAGAAACAACATTTTTACAAAAATGTCCACGGGTCATTGATAAAGTAAGCGGCATTGCTCTCCTGAACGACCTTATCATAAGAGGTTTCAAAGAGAAAGTCGCACGACTTTCCCTGTCTCATGCATTGCCACTGGACACGTTTCGAACGACCTGAATTTTCTTCAACAAATTAATCGCTTAAAGACCAAAATTAATCGTTTTTGACCCCACATTCATAAAGCACGTGACGAGACTCACGGATTTACGGGTTTGACATGCAAATCAGCCAACAAGTTTCAGAATGGCGCATTGTAATGAAAAACCAACGTCGATCAAAATTCAACATTATGTTGACGGGTTTCTTTTATTACCCGGGCGTTTGAGAGAGCAAATTCCTTGAAAAAGGCCATATTTGTGAAAAGAAAACTAGTGGACTTTGCATTACTATAATGTAGAATTTTGGCTAAAAACTCAACAAATATCATCATCAATCGAGGGACCCCTTTTTCATTCAATGGAAAAAAATAAAAGAGAATTATCTGTGATTAGATGATTGTATTATTTGCTAGCATTTATTTTTTTAATTTGAGAGAAGACGTCTTCTTATCCAAAATAATTACACCATTTGAGATAATCAAAGAGAGTAAAATTTTGTTTGCAGCGGGCAAAATATCGTATTATCGCCAATAATAACCGAAATGTATTAAAATAACAAGAGCATTATATACAAGGTTTCGTAGAAGAAAGTTTATATTTCTTTAGCTTACTCCGTGAATCTGCAATCGGTAGCCAGGATTCAACGATTGCCTGTCTATACGAACCGTTTCTCAAGAGCGGATCGAGCAATATTCGTACGACTGTTTTACAAAAATGTTGATTCAGGTAGAAGAGGGTTGCGCCATTTAAATAATGTGCCAAGCAGTGGATAATATCTCCGAAAGTTTGAAACGACCGATGCAACACTGAAAAAATCAATATCAAGACAATCAAGATACTTGAGAAATTGATTTGCAGTAGAGGTGACATAAATTGACTTTGGGTGGTTACCTCAAATCTTAAGTTTACGACAAGAAACCGACTTTCCTAACGTTTTGGAAAGAAAGTATCCGTCATAAAATGCCAGCCATCACGAAGCCTACTTGCCTAGCCATCATAACAAAATTTTACTGTTCGCTTAAATGAGTGAGGCGAATGGCAGGATTTATCATATCAGGACGATATTATATTTAAGAAATTATTTCCCGAATTGTGTAGTTTTAATAATTAACAAAATTTTCTTTCGATATGACACACTTAAATATAACAATAAATATACATATATAATAACGGCACTAAATACAAATTTTCTTTCGAGATATCCTGCATTAATAGTTTTGTGCATATGAACTGACCACTTTTCAATTAGTTCGTAATTCCTTAGTTTTAAAGTGAATTAATGGTCAGAACTAGGACGTATGAAAATTACCCCGATAATGCTCTACCGGTCAAGGGCAAGTCAGGATGTCACCATATGCCATCCGTCTCTTTAGCTAACTGTACAATTCTTAGAATGACACTGACGTAGTTGGAAACTCCAATTATATATCAAATATTGTTTTTTATTCAATTTCAATCGACAATTCAATATCAACAAATTTGTGCACCATCAACAATTGCACAAATTAACAAACAGCAGAAACATTCAGGGAAAATCGAATTGTTTAAGAAATTCACATCGTAATTTATGCAGTCTGCGGCTTTGCAACTTATAGTTGAGTCATCAAAGGCCACGTTAACGAACTAAAAACTATGTACAAAAACATGCACGCATACATGATAAGAGCCGCTGTCATCACTTTGTTTAACAGGAACAACCAAACCGTATCACTCTCTATTCTACACTTTTCAGTTGTAAATCAGTAAATTCAATTTGGGAAATGTAAAGCCAACTTCCTAAATCAGAGTATTCATGACCTTGGCAAATTATCAACAAATAATAAGAACGAATACCAATGGAGTACTAAGCTCTGTACGTAAAAAGATGCCTGTTTGGCAAAGTCAAGGGAAATTTATGACCATGATCAGGAATTATATCAGCGTCACCACCGGCAGTAAGGAAAACAATGCTATTGCAAAATCGAATGATTCTCATCATAAATTAAAGCCTTCACAAAAGCTTTGGAGAACAGAGTCAAGCAACGACTGACAGCGACCATAAACAACCTCACGAGCAACAGGTGCCAGTATAATCGGCAATTGTTGTAGCAGTAGTTAGTAGTTGAAGCGGGACCAACTGTTGTTGTCATGACAACCCAGTGTACATTATGATTATGACACTACATTAACACCCTACAAACACACGCTTTACGGTACTTATTTTGTAATTCGTGTTATTGTGTAAGTGTGAAATTGCAGCACAAAATAATTGATTTCCCTTTAAAAAGCCTGTATAAAATCGGCACTTACTGTGCGAAAAATACGCAACATTAAACCAAAATCTTCAAAGTGCATTCAATGACAACAGCATCTACACTAACGATTTTAGTTGTATGCCAGAAATTGCACACGAAAACCTTTGACCTTGATCCAAAAGCCCTTTGCCCCCTTTTCCTCTCCCTATATGATGAATGTGTAAATTGTTTAATGGTCATGGCCACAGACACTGTCGAAAACACAAAACGGAATTACAACAGAGAGGGCCATTTTGTTGCCTCTGGATATTTGGACAAAAAAAAATTTAAGTGAAATCATTTGTAAGCCCTCACGTAGTCCACACACAAATACCGCATTTATACTATTAATCGGCTATTTGTGCGGACCTATTCCGGTTAACTCTTATGATTTATTCTGACGTAGAGTAGATATTTTTGCTTACGAGGTGGATGAATGATGGATTATATCATGGATTCACCTATAATATGACATCAAACTGATCTTGGAACTCGTTTTTCGAAAACCAAGTAAAGGAGAGAGTCATAGTTGAACAAGACACAGCCTGGCAACAGGTGCGGTTATAGAGAAGCCGTCGGGAGATATCAGAAGATTTATCTTTTTCGTTTTAATAGTTGTACGACCAGAGAGATCTGGTTAATAGACTATGATTGGAGCATGGTGTGCTTTGCTGTTTTGTTATTCTCTCCTCGGACATTGAAAATCTATGCCGTAGATTATGGATTACCAGTTCCATGCAAGGTATGATAAAGTAAAACTGGAGTAGCTTGTCTGCGAAACCCAGACCCACACCAGAGGGTTCTCATGTTCTGGTAGCACGGGTGACCAGGGGCCCAAGGAACATTGTTCCTTCCTGGTCAATGGACACTGTTCATGTCTATCCGAGGTCTTCGTAGATTACCTCAACTCCTACCCTGGAGGTAGCTCACTTCATACCAAGTGACTACAATGGTACTTTGGTCGAGAGAGGGAGTGGGACCTGAGGAAGTCTTTCCAAGGGACCTACTTCTAATCTCTGGTAGTTTGACTAATCCTTCGGGACTAGTTTGAGTACCCCAAAGGGGCGCTTGCTGTCGCTAGGAGAAAGAAAGAACATATAATCAAGAAAAGAACAATAGAAAACAGCACCTGTGTGATGGCACGCCATGGGTAAGGCTATCAAAGCGAGACTCATGTAAAACCTACACATTTGATTTGATTCATCGCCATATGATTGCACCAGATGAGAGTTATCCAGTTCACAAAACACCGACCGCAAACAAGCCCAACCAGGTGGAGAAAAAATTTAATAAAATTATTCCAATAAACTACTTCTTGTGATTACAAATCATCACTAAAGTTTAACAAAGACTATATTTTTTAGACTAATCAAATTGTCAATTTTAAAATGTTTAATTTAAATTTTAAATTTTTCAATTTTTATTTTTTTTTTTTGCCTTTATTTTATAAATAGATAGGTATACTAAATAGGGTGTAAAAAAATGTCAATAACGTATGCTAAAGAAAAGAATCCTCAGTCTACATTTACGTACGTCCTTTCAGCCTCAAAAAATAATTAAAAGATTTCCTTCAGTTTCAATATATTCTCTTCATTTTCTTGCTCAAAAAGCCACCAGTTAAATATATTGTGAAAATCATTGTATATCCTTTTGTTTCCAAAGATACTTTTTGTCCTTTTATAAAACGGGACAGGCAAAATTACTCTAAAGTAGATGATACTAAGTCAAAATAAGTGTAGAATATTTAAAAAACAATATTCTCAGAAGATTCTTCTTAGAAGTAAGCAACCTATGGGAAAGAACAAAATAAAATAATTTAAAAAGTAAATATCGGATTATTGATTAGATGATCAGGCAAAATATAATCATTTAATTTAAAAATTTAAAATTCAAATTTAAATTTAAAAAATTCTAAAAACAAATTGGAATTAAAGGCTAAACAATGCTCATTTCCGACTACCCTGGTCAAACGAATGAAATAATAAATTTGAATTACCTCATGATTTTTACCCTTCGCGACAGATCGTAACACGACAACTACAGCGCGACCACGATAATTATCGTGGGTTCAATCCCCGATACCACCATCTATCTCTCTTTGAGCTACGATGTCCTCGATGTGGTGGCGAACAACTGAGAAGTATAGCAAAATGTAGACAAACTAAGTCATCACTGAGTTTCACTGAGTTTGTGAACTCGTGGAATGTGAGGAGCTCTACCATGTTCTATTTCAGAAAGACTTCTTTGAATGTTCCAATTAAGCCTCAAAAATTATGTATTGCCGGCTTTATGCAACCGTATTTAACATTGAAAGAAATGATGACTAAAAATCGTCATTTAAATTGGAAAGAAACAGACAGTTTCTAAACTTTCTGTGTCTCACGATTCCATTCATATCATTTTGGATGATTATTTCGCGTTGCCGCTCATTTAGTTCCAAAATAAATCTAAATGGGAATGAGTCCATTATGACTCCACATGCATTAATAGCTTTATAACCGGTGGTGTGATATGACTTCACGAGCTTAATATGCAAACTATTCAACAAGCTTCGAAATTGCGCTTTTTAACTAAGCCGAATTCGAAATAAAAACACATCAAAATCGGTCAAAAATTCAAAGTAATGTTGGCTATTTTTCTTGATTATCGCGATGTTGTGCACTAGAAATTCTTGCAACATATCAGACGGTAAATAAAACAAAAATATTTGTTCATTATGTGGCGTTTGGGAGAGCAAATTCTTTCTCCGACTTTTTGCATAAAAAAATTTTGCACCATGGTGAAGCACCATTTCTCAAAACTATCATTGTGAACGGTTTTCCTTCCATATATTTTACAGGTATCATCGAACATCGAAATTACGCCTTTCAACTGAACCGAAATCGAAAAACACATCAAAATCGGTCAAAAAGTCAAGATAATATTAGCTGTTTTCCTTGATTACCGCGGTGTTATGCACTAGAAATTCTTGCAACAGATCAGACGGCAAATAAAAGAAGCAATATTTGTTCGTTATGCGGCCTTTGAGGGAGCAAATTCTTTGGAAAACTTCCGAATTTTGGAATAATAAAAAAAAAGAATTTTGCGTCATAGTAAAACACCATCTCTCAAAACTATCATTGTGAACAAATTTCCGGCCATATATTCTACACATATCAACGAACATCGAAATAGCGCCTTTCAACTGAACCGAAATCAAACAAAAACACATCAAAATCGGTGAAAAAGTCGAGGAGACGTTGGCTGTTTTCCTTGATTATCGCGATGTTGTGCACTAGAAATTCTTATAATAGGTCAGACAGTAAATAAAAAAAATATTTGCTTGTTATGTGGTGTTTGAAGGAGCTAATTCCTTGACAAATTTCCGATTTTTTGAAATACATCTCTCAAGGCTATCTGTAGATACCACTGTATAAACCTGATATGGCTCCAAATGGCATTTTCTTCTCTTTCCAAAACTCAAATTACCACTTCGAAATACTCATTTTCAGTCACCAGTAATATACAAAAGAGAATTCCTGGCGAGAACTAAAGTTTTTGCCGGAAAACGTGTTTAAAAAACATTTTGATGACTGCATTATTCGTTGGCATAAGTTACTATTGATTGTATTATTCGTTGGCATAAGTTACCATTTGTTATCTTAAATTTTTAAATGAATAATAGACATTTTATGTTTTATTATCCAATTTTCGGTACTTTTCTATTGGAATGTACATGACCATTCTCGGTACACAACAAGTGATTACAAATTCTTGCTCACATATTATTTCTATCAAACTCTGATTACTCTGCCCAAATCCTTCCTTCCTCATCTACTATTTGCTTTCTTACCTCTGACACTCATTTCATATTTATTAATAAGTCAAGAATTAGTTTCCTTCACAATCAGTTTCCCTCACAGTAACCACAAGATTTTACGTTTAACCATCACTTATGGCTTTAATGGCATTACGATTGTGTAAATGCAAATAATCCAAGAGACATTTTCCAATTTCAATAAGGTCATAACAGGAATTCACACAGATGACATACATATGTACGTACATCGAAGTGATGAAGTCTCTCTGAAGTTTGTAACAACGCACACATGCACTTCTTTGGCACACATCTACAATCGATGGGCATACAAATTTACAATCCAAACACTGGGTAATGCACAAATTGATCTGTGTAATTCATATTTTATACAGCCACCCAACGAAATGGGCTTAATATCATTCAAAACGTACCCCAAATTATGATTTACTTCATATGTTTTAATACACATAAGAGAAGTAAATCAAATTTCCATTAAATTAACTATTTTTTTTTTTTCCTTATTTTTCTAGTTTCCCACTTTTTGTACCCAAAAAATCAAATAAAGTCACAAACACAACAACGTGCCTGAGGAGGATACCTGTTTAATCACTCTGTTAATTATGCCGCTCCCTGTATGCTGTACACAACATTTAGAATATTGTAGGCATAAGCAGGCATGTCATGACATATTAAACAATCATCATAATTTCTGTACATCTCTTGCTTACATTATAGAATGACAGCAACATACAGATCGTTCATAATATTTCCACACCACACACATACACACAGGATAATGAGGAAGTCAGCAGACACTTCATAATGGAACAGAATTCACATTGAATTCTTGACTGTCGTCGACAACACCAATAAATTGGATAACTATGCGAAACCAAAAGCATCCAAAGTCCAGTTGGGAAGCAAACCGACTGACTGAATGACACTACATTCCTCTCCTCCTCTGCCTCGTTCACTAGCAAACGACATGAAACAAACCCCACAGCGGCAGATAATCACACCAATATATTTGTGTATACAAGAAGGGCTCGCAAGGATACACCCATACCGCTAGAAATAAACATGTCTACTCATATATGCTTATTTCATTTCGTTAAAAGCTTATAAAGAGGTTTTATTGAATAACTATATGTTGGTTGCAGTTGAGGCTGTTGGTTATGACACCACTACATTGATAGATATACGTTAGTATTGTGAAATGCACAGTGATTTGGAAGGCTTAGTTTACGATTAGCAATGCTATTTATTTTAATACTATAATTAATTGACGCAGTCAACAGTATTGCGAGCGATTAATAGAGAAGATATCATCCCATCGTCCCATTTTACGTTTCTGAAAGTGTTCTACTGTTTCAAAGGAAATACAAAAATAGAAACAAAAAATACAAAACAAACTATCTACGTATACATATTTTGGATTAGTCAACTTCAACTTATCTCAATTGATCAAAAAATGTTGTGAACATTTTTAGAAATATCATCGCAAATTTCTCTGACGAAGTTCGTTCGCATCAAGTCCAATATAACGACAACTGCCGCAGCTATAAGGTGGCGCACCAATTGCAATATTATAAAAAATTCAACTAATTTGTTTTCAATCAATGTCTTTCATTCATTTTTGTTTTTTATTGTATAGAAAATTCAATTCAAGAGTAAGTATCACAGAAGCTTTTCTTCTCCTTTTTTCTTACTCTTTGTTTTGTCCCAGTTAAAACGAACTGCTTTTTAGTACAAAGTGACGCACCAATTGCGATACAATAAAAAATACAAATACATTTTTTAAAAATCAATGTATTCATTTATTTATTTTTTTTTTTTATTGTACTCGTATAGAAAATTCAATTTTATTTTATATAACTAATTGGTTTTAGAGATGATAGACCGTAAATGGCCTCCAAACTCATTCACGCATATGCGACACTTGATCAGAAAATTATTCATTACAGAATCGCCTCAATTATTGTTCTAAAGGACAGTCAAATTCCTTGCTTTCCTTTTGTTCACCACTTGCTTGACAGAAACCCATAAAAAAAAGTCTGGTGCAGTCAGATCAGGTGCAGTTCTGGCAATTAATTTGTATGGTAATTTTTGTTGGAGCTCCGCCATAAACGGTCTGGCTATGAGCGCAGTTTCTTACTATAAACAAATGTTGTTAAAACGGACACGTCTTTGGCGCAGTTCTGGGCAAAAAAAGTCTTCAATATCTTTAAATAACGGTCCCCATTGACAGTTGACATTAGCACGATTCGTAGGTCACACTGTATAACAGGATTATAGATGAAAAAGCAAATTCCCTTGAATCTTATGAATGAGACATGGAAGAAGATCATATTCAGTGAGCATACACGCATTCTATTTTTAGACTTATTCAACAGGACCTACAGTTTAACGGCGATTTCGGACACCACAGAAGCATTTACAAGACAGGTCAATTAAACGACTACTCAAAGTATTTGTCAGACACATTGAGGTGGCTGCCACTCAAATAATGATAGGTGGCTGTAGGCGGAATAGAACCCGGGATCACGCGTACGATAGTCAAGTATACTAACTAACCATCGATCCACGGTCGGTCACATTACACATACATTTTTAAGATCCCTTGAAAATATCCTTTTAATTCTTCCCAGATATCTCTAGCACTTATACTAGGGGTACTTTTAAAATCCAAAAATATGTATTAACAATGATGTATCATTCGAAGTCAATTTTTACAATCAGGCTGGCTTGAAAATAATCTGAAATATAGCCTTGTACGTAAAATGTAATTGCTAAGATGTTAACCTGTCAGATTTCATCTGAAGACTTAATTTGGAACTTAGGTTCAACGAGAGAAATTGGAAGTTTTGTTGAAGAACATAGGTTTTCCTCCGTATTGGAGGAGACAGAAGAAAAATAATTTAATTTAATTTAGAAAATTCATTTTTAATTCATGTAGAAGAGTAACTACAATGTTCAACAACTCGTGTCTCCCAAACATAACCGAGTTATACCTCCGAAACTAAGAAAGATACAGTAAAACTAATAAAGATTTTAAAACCGACAAATCACTGTTTATTACAAACAACGTATTTGTTCTCATGCCAAAAACTTAAACAAAGACAAATTTTCTCTCAATCCCTGAATGGAATGTGGAAAAGCTTCTCCCATTCAATGAGCTTACACTCATTCTTATATTTTTAGCTTCTCTTGAAAGCGATCTACTGCTTAACAATGAGACCGAACGTGAATTTGAGAAGCTTTTATTATAATTTTCGATCACTTACTCAACTACTCCAAATGTTTGTCAGATATATGGGTGTGATAACCGTTGTAAAAAACGTTTGATTTTTGTATCAGGGTTCGAACCCACGGTCATATGGCCGGTAATCATATAGCCTCACATTTGGTCAACAACTATATTTGCAAGTAAATGAATATCTAAAGTTAATCGCAATTATGTTGTTGAAATGGAGGTTATTGAAAAGCAATAAGTAATAATCTTCCTCGCTTACTTAGATCTCTTCTTCTCTAGGGATGCAATGCGGTCCTCTTCTCCTTCACTTCTAGAAAGCACTTCTTCACTTCACTTCCTTCACTTCTAGAAAGCATAGTCTAGAAAGCATTTTAAATTTCGTTCTTCTAATGAAGTTTTGGTTGCCATTTTCTATGCTTCCCATAAAGTTCGTTCTCGAAGACTTTTGGGATAGGATGTTGTGATCCATATGTACAACATGGTCGTAAAAAATGGTCCGAATGATGACAAGTTTTTGTATTTTTCAGAATCAATCGTTAAACTCGTTAATTCTACGAAACCGAAAGTCAACTGCTGATCGTTTCCGGAAAATTAATATCAAAGTATTAACTGGGCGCGACATTCAATAGTATTCTTTTTTTGCCAGTGACTTGATAATGGATTTGATAGAATATCGTTGTGATGACCTTTAACCTTGAAATCGATCTACGATGCTAGCACATGACCAACAGCGGCACGACCGTGAGGTCCACACAAACCACTATGCGGTTTCCAAGCTTATACGAATATGAATCACACATACACTTACTCAACTACATGGCGATGACATAATTTAGTATTTGACTGATATAAACATATGAAGAAGAGCTCTTTCGCCACATAACCATCAAGTATACATCGTTGTCGCCATCTCGTTACCCTCTATTTTCCATAGTATCCACTCTATTCAGAGCCATCATGATCCATAAATACTACATCATGGGCATAGATAGTAAAACCAGCATTCAACGTCATACGAAACACTCACATATGTAGTACTCGTATGTAAATTTGTTTCAGCTACGCAATATTTACGTATGTAGAACATGGCAGATCCTTGTGTCTCCGTCTTCATTCCTTGTCACTGTCTAATATGTTTAATATTTTCATATTGTCAGAAAGTTAAATGTTGAACCGACATGTTGTGACATCGATTATGAAAATTGTGTTAAATATCATGGATTCGAAAGTGATAGAGTGGTATTACAGCTCTGGTTTCGATTTCAATCATCACAAAAAAAAAACAAACACACACACACACACACACACATAGTCACAAATGTCTGCGGATATCAAAGACAAACAGAAACGTATAGACAGACATTGTTTAAAGTCTACTCTAGATTACATGTAAACAAACGCTTCCAATGATTAGGATCTGCCGCATATTGAAAGAAAGTCCAGCACATTATTGAATATGACAAAGTGATTTTTAAGGATATCGTGTTACGGAAACAATTTTTATAAAGCAGAGACTAATTTGGAGCCTGATTTTTATAGTTGCTAAAATTTGTATTACACAATATTTAATGCTCGCTTGTCATCAGTTAAGGAGACAAACATTTACTTTTGCTTATTGAAAAAAAACTGAAAACCGTACTGACTGTAATTCATACCAAATCATTTCGATTTAAAGTTGCAGGAATTGCAGTTTACTGTCCCTCCTATTTAAGTGTATTGGAAAACCATGAAATATTGATACTACTGGGTTCAACAAATAATAAGATCGATTTAAATTGATCAAATACATCGAATCTCAGAAATAATTTGTTTTTTTTTTTCAAGTTGGCAAAACTGTGACAGACATCTACGCAAAATTTCTAATCAAGAAATATCGTCACAGTTTGACCTACGTTTTCTTTAACAACCCTGATGACCAATGAAGTTTCATTCAATTTTATTTATCGCGGAAACAATTAGAATTTTCCAGAATTCATTCGGTGAACAGACTTTGTTGGAAAGAAATACTTACAAGTGGCATAAACGGTTCAAAGAAGATCGAAAACAAGTTGAAGGCGAAGAATGCCCCGGACAACCACCAACCTTTACCGATGAAAGTCTCATCCAATAAATCCAAAATTTAGAGCTGCAAATTTGCCAATTAAAAATTAGGGACGTTATTGATGATGTTGGTATTCCAAATAAATCAGTCAACCCTGTTCTAAAGGATATTTTGATTGTAAGAAGATTGCTAAGAAAGCGATTCCAAAACTAGCCGATCTAACAAAGGAGGCACAAACAAGTTGCGTAACATTTTCTGTGTTTTTCAATATAACCTCCTTTTAGCTCGATACACTTTTTCCAGCCATATTCAATTGTTTCTGTCCCCGGTTTATAGCAAGAACAATCAAACTTCTTAAAATAGCCATTACCCACAGACTCCATCTCTTCACTGTTAGCCAATCTTTTATCACCGAGCCACTTTTTCGAGTTTGGGAATTAAAAATAGTCCGAGGGTGACAAATCTGGCAAAAATGTTGTATGATGAAACAATTTGAACTTTAATTCAATAATTTTGGCCATAGCAATAGTGGTTGTGTGAACTGGTGTCTTGCTTGATGAAACAACACTTTCTTTTTCAACAAATGTGGCCTTTTTTCCATAATTTCATCATCTAAACGCTGCAATACATTCGCTATTCATGGTGTTTTCTTTCTAAAGGCAGTCAATAAAAATAATCCTAGTCGCATCTCAAAAAACAAACGCCATGATATTGCCTTCAGATGAAAGCGTCTTCGCTTTCTTTGGACACGGTTCTTTAATTCCAGTTCACTGCTTTGACGGTTCTTTTATCTCAGATGTAAAGTGGTGGACCCATGTCTCATCCATGGTTGTAAATCGATGCGAAAATTCGGCTTTATTGCGGTGAAACAACTCCAAATACTCTACTGAAACATCTTCAAGACGCTGTTTTTGCTCTATTGAAAGCAAGCGCGGCATCCATCTTGCGCACAACTATCTCATCTTCAAATCTTCGGTCAATATACGATGTGTCGAACTTCATAATATGCCCATCGTTTCAGCTAGCTCACACAACTTCAGCTGACGATCATCGAATACCATTTTTAGTATTTTTTTAACCGCGTCGGGCGTGGACTTCTCTACTGGTCGACCACTACGGTATTCGTCTTGGCAGCTCGTACGGCCTCGTTTAGACTCTGCTACCCAATATTTCACAATCGCAAGCGAAGCAGCAGACTCTCCCAAAATAGAATTTAGCTTGGCTTTAATATTGGTTAAACTGAGACGTTTCAAATGGAAATATTGAATTGAATACCAATGACCAATGTTTTCCATGTTTACAAATTTACTGAGGTCGTTTACTTTTGATGGCTCAGATAAAAATACTAAACAGCGCGGCGCCTAGAAACTTAACTTAACTTAAAACGTATGTTTTATAAGGTTACCACTTTTCACCAAACATTTTTTTTTTTTAACTACCGGAAACCATTTATACGCCAGTTCGGCGTTGGGACCGCCCTCGTACCATAAAACACTAAATTTTTTCGAAACATTAAGTCACGTTAAAATCCGCGAATAAATAATCCCGCATTTTTATATTTGAATCCGTGCTTATCCGGAAACAACCGATGAATATCGCGCCAAAGGCAAACCAGAACTACAAAAAAAAAAAAAAAATGCAGAAAGTTCTTTTAGTAATGAGTTATGAGTTTCCTTGGACCAAATAGCCAACAAAGATTATTACTTGATTTTCAAGCGTCGTTTGCTATTCGCCGTATTTATGGGCTTCTACACCACAATACGCGCCATATCACACTGCATTTTACAGGCTTTCCTAGGGTCATTCTTCACAAATTCAACTAATACCGATCCAAAACATCCGAGCTCACCTGCTTTTGCTTCCTGTAACTAACGCTCGGTTCATAAATATCATTGGACTATCGAAACAGGATACACTATTTTGGTGAAAGAGCCATTTTTCGTCATTTTGTTCAGTTTTTTTTTTTATTGATTCCTTATTTTAAATAATCCCAAAGCAATATAATATATAATACAATATCAAGCGCATCACAAAATATGCCTGGCTGTTGCCTTTTGCTTGCTATGCGCAGATTTCGCCATGTCTTTCCCACTCAGCGGACTGCCGATTTAATACGGAAATGCAATGTTTTGTCCTTTGTCACATAATATGAGCAAATTATTTTAATTGTGTTTAAGCTGTGGAGCTTTAATCAGTAAAACTTTAAAAATGTTGCTCCACTGTTAGCAAAACTACATCCATTTGGGAACATCCATCCTCAGGTCCATATTTTTAAATCACTGAGTGTCTTTCGACACCGTCTATAATCAACTTCATTTTTCGATTATGGAGTATTATTTTTAGGATTTTTTATAGTCTCTGGCGCAACCAACTCTTTTGGATGTCCACTTTGAATGTTCAACTATGCATGTACGACCTCGTTTAAAATAAAGAAACCATCAAATGGATTTCAATAAGGAACCATTTTGACAGACTAATCAACCCCCTTTTAATAATTTTTTTTTCGACTTCAAAATGTAGCTAAAAATACAACCGCATCTGAAAAAATTTCGTCATTTTTATTTCCTTCTTTACAAAGGCTAGTAGTTTTAAGGCAACAACCAAATATCTAACATCACAGTTTTCTTAAATTATTTAGCAAAGGCATGGCTCCAAACAATAGTTCCATTTCCTAGAGTGTAAGAATATCCACTTATTTATAAGCAAATGTGGGAATCTCTTTTTGCCATTTCTTGAATGTGATGGAGGAAGGCTGGCATTTGATATAAGAAAATATTACAACATCTATATTCAAGCAACGACATATGTACGTCACACTAAAGTTTGCCCAGTAAACTTTCTCAGTGTGAGCGCCATCTGTTGCATTTCTTTCACACCGCTGCTTCCAATAAAGCTAGAATAAGACTTACACCCAAACAAAGCTCTAAAGTTTGAACAAATTTGAACAAATTAGAAAACCAAAACAAAACCGAAAGAAGGAGCAAAAGGACACGAAGAGACATAAATGAGATAGGGGAGCAGTAAGAATTGCTTTCAGTGCAAACTTTGAAGTCATGCAGCTGATAATAAAGTGTAATTTCCTTTTTCCGGTGAGAGAGGTAGAGAGAGAGGGAATTTCTCTCTTCTATTCGGTACAAAATTGCATGGCTTTGCTCTATCTTCACACAACTCTCTGAGAAAAGAAACGATTTATAAAACAAACAGCAAAAACACGTGGTACTTCTACAGCAAAAACAAACACTCCCTTTGTTACTTGCAGAAATTGGAAACACACAAATTCCCACCCTCCCTCCTCCGATAAAGGACACACTGTATACAACCACAAACAAAATGATACGAACTGAGGCAAATACGTATAACTTAAATGCAAACCTAGAAAAAGTCAACACTGACTAATGAACTTTGCTGGAGTTGTAAAGCATAACCTTGCATTTCCCTTCGCTATCCTTGATTGTTGTTTCTGAGATTTTGTTCAAACAAAAAAAAAGCAATTAAACAAAATAATAATAAAGTGAACAATAGCAATATTAATAATAACAGCGATGCGGAATAGATGTATTGTGCATGGAAAAGGGGCAGAGAACGACAGAGCTTTATGTACACTGATTTGACCTCCTCCTCACCTTTATGAGCACTTATTGCTTGTACTTATGTGCGTCAATTTATAGGCACTTTTGTCCTTACATGAAAAATTATTGCGATATTTATGGTTTATTCTTAAACCGTAATAAATAGACTTTCGTTTTTATTGGATTTTGTGGCACAGTTGAACTGATACAAAGCGGAACTGTTTTCTACTAAATTGCGAAGGCATTATGTTATATCCGATCATAGAGCCCATCATAGATATCAAATATGATATAAACAATATGAGGATGTAGAAAGATGTTTTCCCCCATTTCAACATAAAATCCACTCCACAGCACTGGTTATTTTATAAGAGGAAATAGAACATTCTCTCTTTGTGAAAAGGACATTGTATCAAGCTTTAGTCGAAAACTAGTTTTCCGCAAAAGTAGAATAACTAATTACCCTAATGGCACGCATAGCTAATCAGAATTGAAATCACAGTGTTACGTGCTATGTCTCTGGTCTCATCAAGCTAACAAACTTTTACTGCTTGATCAGCCAAAACAATAACAAAGACTTTATCCTTGACTTTTAGGTACCTGTGATAATTATCCTTCCTATCCATTCACCCACTACAAAAACTTAAACTCTTCAGGTCAATGTGATAGCAAAATTGTTGCAATACTTTGTGTTAGTTTTTAAAAGCTAATATTTGAAGCAAACGTTTATAATTATATATATATTTTCAACTTGCTTGAGACTATTTCAGGAGTCATTACCCGAACTTTTGTCAAAAAGGAACCAAAGCTATTGCGCTATAACCAAGTTCAGTGCTTTCCTCGTTCATTGAAATGTGGCCCATAACATGAACGTAATTGAATGCGCAGTTTTCCTTACTACACAGCCAATGGCCAGAAATTGTCATTTTCAACGAAATTTCGTTAAGATTTATATTATTGGAAATATAACGCTATTTATTTTGGACAAAATAGAAAAAGTTGAGGCAATAAATATGCAAGAAGGCAGCAATATTCTATGTTACATTGGACAGAATTCTTCCGTGAAGTATTCATAGAGTTTTTTATCTTTGCTTTCATTTCACTGTAAATAAGTGTAGGGAGTGAAGGGCCAATCGATTTTTCGTTTAAATCAGATACCAGGAGAGAAGGCTATCAATATATACATTTCGATAACTTTCTAAATAGTTGTAGAATAAATTCAAAAATAAGTTTTTCAAACAACTCACAGTAGAAGTGAAACTTCTTTAGTCGTTAAGTTGGTCTGTTTATACATCTCCAAGTAAAATACGCACATTATTTGCTATCATAATTTCCACATACTTCCCATTGAACCCAATATGTGGCACAAATACAAGAATAATACGTTAGAAAATATTTTCCATCAAATTCGTGTCAGTTCAAGAAATCCAGATTTTGAGATGATTCAGGAAATACATAATTGGGCAATGCTCTTGATCAAAGATATGTGTTACGTCATGTGCGGTAGTTTATTAGTCAGGTTAGAAATGCGCCAAATCGTGGATTGAATGACGCATTTAAACGAGAATTGGAACGGGTATGTGAATATGATCGCCATGAATTGGACTTGTAGTTCAAACGAATGTACCTCTGTTGAATCCGCCACAGAAGGAAGTCTATGATACATAAATGAAAGAATTGATGATGGAAATGATGGTTTATTTTTCTTGAATGCCCCTGGTAGGTCATTATGTAGCTAAGTTTAGCTTCTTCTGGAATAGCAGCAACATTATTAGAATAAGACGCACGGCTAATTTCGTATTAAAATTGCCATTAACAAACTATTAAACAACCAACATGTAATGTTGCAAAACACTCCGGAATGATCAAAGTTTTAGTAGCAACGAAAATATTTATTTTTAAACACGCACTGGAAGCACTTAACCGAACATGGAAAGATCTGCGCAATAACTAGAGATGTTTTTCAGGCCCAATGATTTTTATTATCTGGCGATTTCCGCCAAACACTGCCAGTAATTCTAAGACCAATTGTTGCCGATGAAGTAAATGCTTACCTCAAATCGTCAAATCTAAGAAGCTATGTGAAGAAACTTCAGCTGACAACAAACATGAGAGCTGCATTGCTAAATGATACATCTGCTGAAGAATTCCTGGTCGACTTACTGTCGACGAATCAAGCGGATTGATTAAATTTCTTCCAAATTTCTGTAATTTTGTGTCATCGAAAGACGAACTCTCAACAAAGTATCCCCAAACATCATTGCTAACCACAAAAATAACGAATGATTGAGTGAGAGAGCAATTTTGGCAGCTAAGAATAAAGATGTGGATGACTTCGTAATTCAGACTGACTGTGTAACAAACGAAGATGAAGCCACCAACCATCCTACTGAATTTTTAAACTCCTTGGTTGTGTCTGATTTACCAGCGCACAATTTACGACTAATAGTAGTAATCATGCTTTGAAACCTAAACCAACCAAAACTATGCAACGAAACGCGTTTGGTGATAATTAAACTGATGATCAATGTGATTTAGGCGACGATACTCAAAGGAAAATTCAAAAGTGAAGAAGTTCTCATTCCGAGGATTTCGATGATCCCAACCGATATGCTGTTTGAGTTTAAATGACTTTAATTTCCGGTCCGTCTTGCACTCGCCATAACGATTAACAAATCGCAAGGCCAAACCTTGAATGTTTGTGGTCTAAATCTAGAAAATACATGTTTTTCTCATGCTCAATTATACGTGGCATGTTTATGAGTCGGAAAGCCATCTGCTTTATTTGTTCTTACGCCTGATAACAAAACGAAGCTTGAATGAAGATTGCTAATTCCCATATATTTGATTACTAATATAATAAAAAATTGGATCTAAACAATTTAATAGTAATTTTAAAATCATAAATCTGCTCATTCATGACTGTCAGGTGAAACGAAGTCGGTTCGGGTTCGCTATATACATATTAATATATAATACATTTATATGACAGAACCACGTTTGCCGGGTCAGCTAGTTTTATAAAAAAAGAATACCTTACAATCCTTGCAAGCTAAGTTCGAAATTGGATACAATCGATCTAGTGGGAGAAAACTTGTTCATACTAGTTCTAAGCACATCTGTATGAAAAGAAGAATTTTTTACATTACTTCAAAAATTTTATAATGTATTAAAAAGCATCATACGGTTAATTTATAGATACCGGGAAGTATCATTCCAACTTATACAAATTTGTAACGGACTGTCATAACTATGAATGTTATTATCGGAATAAGACTAAAGCCGGTATGAAATATATGAAAAAACACGCTCACCTTCCTGGTGACAAATTGGTATGTGTCGTAGGTGTCACAATTAGACGTTATCGTTTCTGTAAGAAAATACAAGACAGAATACGCTTTTGGACATTTTTGAAACTTTTTCGACGATTTAGTCGTTTATCCATTAATCAAAATCAATATATGTTGTTAGTTGTCATATATGGAATAGATCCACTGCAATTCCACCGCCTATTGTGGGCGTGGCTATTGTGTAAAAATAGACATTTTCACTTCTTCGCTGAAATTATGAACAGCAGCCGTTGGTATACAAATTAGTCCAGTGAAGGACTAAGTGAACGGAATTTTTCTAATATACGCGGTGGACGGTACGTTAGCTTCAACCCGGACTAACATTTGGTGCTTACCCATTTTCTTTTTTTTCTTTTTTTTTTTTTTTTTTTTTTTGGCATTATATTGTAATTTATTACTGCCCAAGTTTTAAGCAGTTAAATCGCCGCAATGTAATTTTAGTAATATATGGAAATCAGTATCGCGCCGTCACAAAATTCCTATTTTTAAAAACTAAAACATACGCCATGGTAATCGAAGAAAACAGTGAGCAAAACCTTGACATTTGATCGAACTTGGCGTGCTTTTTTGGTCTTGGCTTTCCTGGACTCTTCCATTGAGACGATTGAGCTTTGGTTTCGATGTTATAATCATACTCTTATACCCATGATTCGTTACCCGTAGCAGAAAATCGCCGAATACGCAAAACGCTTGTCTTATTTATGCCTCTCACAAACAAACTAAACACGCTATATGGATAAAACCGTCAACATATCTTCGAGACGAGTGTATCAGCAGAAAAAAAAAAATAATAATAATCGAAAGTCGAATATGCATACGTAGCCCGCGAAATTTAAAAATTTTTTGACTACACCTCGTATGAACCATGATCTGTACGAGCTGCATACGGACTTTGATGTTGTCAAGCGTACCACAATACAGCGATTGCGTTGGATGAATCATATTGTACGTCTTCCACAACGAACGGAGATGACAAAACCCTCATTAGAAAAGACCAGCTCCTTTGGAAAAGAACCACCAAAGACTGCAATCTTAAGGATTTTTAATATTCTACGTGCGGCATATAATAGATACGAGTCTCTATTCATTTCCAATTAAAAAGCATTAATTATATACACAATCTATAATTGTAACACTTCATAGTCTATTAATTGTATACGAAAGCTGTTATTTGTTACAGAAAATGCTACAACTGGCATTTTTCCTGACCCTTAGGTCTCAAATCATATTCATAACTCCAGCTGTTAGTGTAAATCTCTACATGGCACATAAATTCTTTAGAAATTTATGATTTCTAGTGCAGGCTTTCAACCTTAATTAGATTTTATTGAGAGCGAACTAAATCATAAAACATTTAATGACCGCTGTTCTCACTCCCACACAATTGTGAAAAGAATTGCTTTGATTTCATATGATTTCATAACATTTCATTAAACAGGAAATGACACTGGGCTATTGCCCAGTGTTAAGTGACTGTTATTTACTCCTCTAGGACAGGCTGACAACGTCACTGGCATTAGTTGTACCAAAAATCAAATTAAAGCACGTTTCCCGAGACACAAACAAACGGACCGGCAGCTAAAGCCAATAACAATAATCACAATAAATGCAGACAGTAACTGATCCCTCACGTCGCTCTAGGACAATAACAGGGAGGAAACCCCAAAACAAACACACACGAACAGCAATTGGTGCGTAGATACTCTTCACACTTGTTCCTAAACATTCAAACTCCAAGGAAGCTCAAGAGGCAAAGACAATGGAAAATTGTTAGCATATATGGGTCATAAAAACGTCATGTTTAGATCAAACAGCTTTACATTTGAAAGCCTAACAAGTTGCCCTGCCAACTCATAAGGGGAAGAAGGTTATGAAGTCGCCCCCACAGTAAGTTATGTGTCGCCCCATACGCTTAGGTCTGCAGGTATTCCCACAACCATACCGCTACTCCCCTCCAAAAAAAGTTCACTACCAAAAGTCAATTAATAACAACACTAAATGTGCAAAGGCCCGTCTTAACCTAGTCAGGGAGGTAAGTAATAATTTATGGTGATTCTTACCCTCAAGATACGAGTATATTTCCACAAAAGATGAACATCTTCGGTTTTGCTAAACGTGGAGAGTGGTGGCATTCCATTTTCATTGAATCTGGGTAGTGTTCCGTTCAACTTCATACTATGTCCAAAATTACTCACCTGTAAAGAAAGAAAAAATTGTATAGGAAACATCATTAATCTTAATATTACCACGGTACTACACTTTTACTCTGTGCTAAATGCAAAACAAACAAAAAAAAAAAAAAAAGGAAACAAAACATGGAAGAAGGCGAACAAGAATATTTCACAGGCAGCCAAATATCACGAATCGAACACAACATCCTTAGATGTCTTGCTTTTGGGAATCATTTAGGTAACTGCAAAGTACTTTTAATGTGTGACACTTTGCCATTAAACGCCCCAGCAAATTCAAGAGTAGGATAAAAGAAAGGACAACTCTGGAGAGAGTATGAGTTCAAAGTTTTTTTTTTTTAGAGAAAAAGTTAGCGCTTGTATTACTCATACCATGGGTATACTATGCGATATAGGCGAAATTTAAAACAAAGCTTTTAGCTGTAATTGATAGCCTTTTTATACTATTTCAAAATAAACTTAACGACATGAAAAAGTCTAGTCAAATTTCAAACAGTTTGCAAGATATTAGACTGAAAGGATGTCAGGAGGCATGTGAAGTAGACATTAGGTTGCTAAATGAAGACGGAGCGAGGAAACGAAAGCAAAAATACCGCACGAATGCAGAATGATATGGTTCAACTTCTCAATATAGGTAATAAAATTCATACGTCAGCAATCGTTGAATATATCACACAATGAGAAGGATGTTATTTAAATCTCACTGGAATTTGGCACGTTGTCAGATTAGGCCTACTAATTATACGACATACTGTGATTTCCACACGAAAGACATTTTCACAAAATACAGGTCGTGGATACGGCGAGATGTCAACCAAATTCGGAAGTATTTGTTGAACATTACGTGTAGGAACCACTTTGCATGTGTGTTGTAAAACTTTATTTTACACTTTGAATAGTAAAAGTGAAAGTTTCCGAAATCAGAGTTTAGAATAGTCCTACTTAATCACTTTCTGTACTTTCAGTCAGTCAGTCAGTTTAAAAATAGAAATTCGTAGAAACTAATTGAACATAAGAAGTTTTCCCGCATGTCTCAAAAGTGAGGTTACCGCCATGTAGCAATTCTTCGCATAGAAAAAACTCACATTCCAAATGACATCATGAATTCTGTTTAAAATTATTTCCCTTTTTATTAAACTCTTAAATCAAGGTCATGAAACCTTAAACATTTTTAATAGATTTAAGTTGTTTTGAGACCGCCAGGGGGTGCCAAATGTAAAGGACTTAAGCAAAAATTGCCGAACGAAAAAACGTATTTTGATGGGGGTATAAAAATAATTATCAAAAATGCAAATTTATTTAGGTTTTTTATTTATTTAGAAGGGAATATCTGCAAGTAAAAAATAAATGTGTTTATTACAAAATCTAAGGCTTTGATGAAAGCATTATTTGTTGGAGAAACAAGCATTGCTGAATGCATAAAAATAACTTTTTGGAAGGAGAAGCACAAAATTAATCAATATTTGGTGAACAAAAAAAAAGTAAAAAAAGCAATATCGCATTCAAAGGAAGATGATGAATAATGTATTCAGTTGTGCAAAATTCAAAATCAGGATATTACAAAGTAAACAAATTTGATGATGCACAAATTCGTATAAAGGGTGTCCCAACAAGAACGCAAGATTTAAATGACTTATGCAGCAATTTAATTGTTTCCCTGGCTGTATGACATGTGGCGCCATTTTGTTGACAGCACATGCTCTTCAAATTTACTTTCTCAATTCTAGGCACGAAAAAGCTGGTTATCATTTCACGATACCGAACACCATTGACTGTTTGCGCTTGGCATGCCTAGTTTTCATTAAAAAAAAAGGTCCAATGATTCTCCCAGCCCAAAATCCACACCACACAGTGACACGTTGAGGACGCATTTGCTTCTCGTGAATCACCCGAGGATTTTCCTCACCCCAAATGCGACAATTCTGTCTATTGACGAACCCATCAAGATGGAAATGGGCCTCGTCACTGAAGATGATTTCATCGGCAAAATCAGCATTTTTGTGTTGCCTCTCCAATATCCAATTAACGAACTGTCTTCGCTATCCATGGTCAGCTGGCTTTAGTACCTGAGTCAATTGATTGCATGAAGATGCAAATCTTTCATCAAAATTCGTCGTCAAATTGAGATGGATGGGGTTTGAGCGACATCATCACGGACAACTGCGACATTTTCGGTTGATCGACCTGGTCTAAAGGTCACTAACAGACCCAGTTTTGGCAAATTTATCCATTAATCTCTTTACAGTTGACTCTTTTGGAGCATAATTGTGACCCCAAATTGATCGCAATTTGCGAACTGCAACCGCAAAACTTTCACCATTTTCGCAAAACAATTTTACAATGACAATGCGTTGTTCATTCGTGCAGCGCTTCATTTTTACTAACCTCGTACCTTCTACTAGCAAACAATAACAATTGTTCAAATGTCAAACAAAGACATTTCGAATGGCGCCAAATTTAAATCTTGCGTTCTTGTTGGGACACCCTTTATTTTGGAGGTACATGAAAGAGTGGTTCGATTCGAATATAAGAAATGTATCAAGTGATTTAAAGTTTCATCAAAGCCAAAACATCTAATAGGATGTTGTAGTGTAATTATATTTCGAGGCTTTTAGAGCTATTTCAATTTCGTTCAAGATGTGCCCACAAGTGAAGACTATATATAGACATATTGATTTGTACAAAATGTCATGGTTAGAATAAAAAATTTTATGGTTTGCGCTCAAGTGCAAATTTAACGAAACTTCTTAAAGCTTGGTACAGCCTACTATTCTGGAAGGTTTTAATTGTAAAATACAAATAAGCTGCATCAGCCCACTTTTCTGTTGTCTCCCATATAAATTGACCGACTTTCAGCAATTCAATTTTTTCCCCTGGAACTCCTAATTCGTAGATTGATTTTGTCCACTATTTTCATATACAATTCTTGGTAAAATCTGAAAAAATTGACCACTCAATCATGCCCCTATTGGTACGTCTCGAATATCCAAACATTTTAACACACATATTCTTAAGTTTAGATCTTCTATTCCGTTGCACTACATTTAAATGGTCTACGTTAAGGACTTTCTAGGGTAGTGTTTAAAAATAAAAATAGGCAACATAATCACTCCACTTCCGGTACCTCCAATATAAATTGACCAACTTTTTTAAAGTCAACTGTATTCCTATAACCCCTAACGCATAGACTGCAATGACTTAAATTTTTCTATATTTTGAGAAAATCGATTGGGTTAACATGACCCTTCTAGTACATTCCATACAAAGAACTGATTTAACTCATATATTTTTAGGTTTATATCTTCAATACGGCTACACTAAATTCATTCAAATTTAACATACACTGAGGATTTTCTAAGCAAGTTTCTGAGAGTGAAAATGGGCAGTATTGTTGGTACAATTCTCTTACTTTTTTTTTGCATTTACTATATCAAATAAACTTCATACAAATTATACTCACTCACTTAAATAGCACATTCTTTAAATATTTTTCTAAACTCGATTTTTTCCAAAATAATAATTATAACGAACTGGTTTGCTTTATAAATCATATTTCACGTATTTGCTGTAATCCTATAACATAAATATTCTTCCATTTTAATGAATTATATGTAATAATAATAAATTCAATTTCAGGTTCATTTGAATAAATTTTGCAAATTTGAGGTATACCTCAGAATAGCCCTCTTGTCAGCGGCTGTAATAGCACTTGCTGTTCGATCTTTCATATTATTTCCATAGCCTTCGATGTCACGGAAATATGTCAATATAACTTTGCGACTTCTATTAGTTTTTCTGGCTATTTGATGAATAGAAGGAGTGTGGTCGGTTTTAATTTTGGATCTTTCCTCGACACTCAAGGACTCAGCTCAGTCCATTTTACTTAAAATCAATTGTTTTATATTTAATTATACACAATTACTGTAATCCAATCTGATTTACGATGATCTGCAAAAGACATGTATTTTAATATAAACTCAAAATTCATACCAGAAGCTCTTCGACATTTTGCAATAAATACCCTTTCATTGACGATTTAAACAATGAAAGGGTTTCTAGTGATTTTAACTATTATGGTAAAATGTTGTACTGACTACTACCAGAATGTTCGATACGCTGTTTTGTTGTTTCAGATCGACACATAGCTCTCTACTCTCAAATTGTCATTATTTTTCGTATTGAAGATATACTAATTTCGGGAAAAATTTATCGTTTGATGGCCTATACCATGCAAGCATTTGAAAACATATTATTAGCAATTGTAATTTATAACAACCATATACCGGCAAAAACTTCTCTATACAGAATACAAAATTGTACAATATGAAATTGTGAATTGAATTTTAGTGCTTTATTCTGCTGCCGTTGCAGTGATTTTGATTCAGAACTCTTTTTATAACCATTCATAATTGCTAAATAGTTACAATGACTTTGAACTAAAGCTTGAGATATTAGAAATTTAGTGTTTCAGTCAAATTTATTTTTAAATTGATACGATCAACCTATGGCAGGTGTTACTGTTGACTTCAGTTGTTGTTGACCTCTCTATATGCAGTGTCCAAGAAAGATTACTTTGAAAATATAATCCCACATATATAGCTGAATTAACTTCTCAAATTTCTTCCCCGTCTACGTAAAGTTGTCGTTGAACCAAAAATGTGGTAAATGTGGTAAATCATATCAATTTCGTTTTATTTGGATTAAGGACAAGTTTATTAATACTTAAATACTCTATTAATAGACTTGCTTCTCGTTCTATATAAGGCTTTACAGTCATTTCATGTTTATATGGATCAAAAATAGCAATATCATCAGCGTACACAAACATTTTACCTGACAAATCAATATTTGTCAAGTCATTTATATAAATTGAAAATAACAAGGGACCCAATACAGTTTACCGGGGGACTCCATGCTCCACTAGTTTCAATGTAATTTTGCTATTAACAATTTGTACAAATTTTCCAATAAGAGAAAAAGTTCTTTGTCATGCACACCATAAAATCTGAGTTTCTAAAGTAAGATATCATGATCAATTAGATTAAACACTTTTGACGTAATTTCCCCGCCATCCAGCAACTTTCATGAGAAATTTTGCACATGAACTATTCCACAATTTTTTCTGAAACCATATTAAAAATCATTTAACAAATTGTTATCTTGGAAATATGTAAAAAGTTGTGTGTGTAAAATATGTTCAAAAACATTGCCTATAATGGACAATATTGATATTGGACGAAATTTATCAACGGTAGTAGATGTGTTCTCCTTATGTATTGGTACAATTTTATGAATTCTTAATAATTCGTGTTATACTGAACTATAAATATATCATTAAAGATGTTAACCAAACGTAGAGTCACGCTTCCCACACAAATTAAACGGCACAAAATATTCAAATTTCTTATAACTCCTAATTCGTAGACTGGGGCAATGCGAAAACTTTTGTTCAATGCATTTTTTTTTATATTATGTCTCACAATTTGAGACTAATCAACCAAGTGATTATGGGTGTTCTTGTACTTCCTTTGCGCTACAGATCCATAGAATAGTAGAGGTGGTAAGGTGGGCCTCACCTCCGCCATACTAGCATAATTAAATTGGTATCTCCTGGCTGGAAGAAAGGGCTGACAATTGCGATAGTATCAAAATTGTCAGTCCCTTTTCCTAAATAGTCCAAGTGTTACTTGGCTACCCCAGAGGGGGGTTGGCAATCGCATTGTAATATGCCTAGTGTGTCGCATACCAGACTCTCGTAAAACCTCCGTGGACTTCTGTACTTCCTCTGCACAATAACGTTTTAATCTATTTTATATCTATATTTACATATTATTATTATCTATATTTAATCTATAATAAATGTGTTCTTAGCTTGATAACTTGCAAGCAGTTGCATTTGGTACACGTCAACGCGTTTGGCATGAAATTCAACTAAAGTTACATGTCCGTTCGGTTGCTTCCCATACAAAGTGACTGTTTAGAGAAGTTTAGTTTTTCATCCAATCAAAATCTGTAAGCAGCAGTAACTGTAATTTTTGTAAAATGTAAAAAAAATCGACAGGAAACCCCCGTTTCTACAACCTTCCATACAAATTTCCTAATTTAATCCATATATTCCTGGATTCATAACTTTCCTTCAACTGTACTGAATGCCTTAGTGTGCCTCAATTTGGTGCACTAGTTGATAACAAACTAGTAACTTACCACGCCCCTTCTGGCATATTGAAAGATGTCGCCTAAATATTTATGTAACCAGTTTAACTGACTTAAATTTCATGGAAAACTATCTGTTTGCAAGTTCTATTTAAATACTTTTGTCAAATTTCAAGTGTAATGGCTACGATATAAAAAAAAAAAACATAAACCAACTTCTAGGACTTTTTTTCAACAGCATAAGCCAATGTTTAAGCAAAAACATGCATTGTTTATAGATTTTAATATAACCTTTGATACAATTCCGCATGACAAACTAATTGAAACATTGGAAAGAAACGGAGTCAGGTGACCCTGGATTGCATTTTTCAAAAATTACTTAAAATGTAGGCCATTCGGAGTAAATATTGGAGATAGTCTTAGTGGTAACACACTTTGCTTCTACGGAGTTCCGCAGGGTTCAAAACCAGGCCCAATTTCATATATTTTATTTGCCAATGACATGATAAAAAGTCTGAAAAATAGCACTGCATTCGCATATGCTGATGATACTGACATAATCGTGTCAAATTCATGTATTAAAAACGCTACTCATGATAGTAGTTTAGTTATAAGTGCCTCTCTGGAACTAAACTTATGCACTTTAAACCAAGACATATAACACAGACGAATATCAAAATTACGATCCACAATTTAGGCTGCCTGCATAACTCATACAATCATACGAATGAAACATGCTCCACTCACATCGAATATGTACAGACGTACAAATATCTGAAAATTTATTTGGACGAACATCAAAAAAGGAAAATTAACACAGATTACCTATAGAAGAAACGGCGAGCACCGGCATATGCGCTATATCACGTAAGCAACAGCTCCCCATATGAGGCAGAGTCATATTTAGGACACGGCATAGCTGCTTGAGGAAGAACAACATCTTGCCGTCTACTACTACAATATCAGAATAGGCTACTTAAAATACTTCATAAAAACCAGCAGTATACATTCAGATCGAGGTCTAATATAAATACATACAATATAATACCTTCTTCTGAAGACAATTTCTTGAATGAAGTCAATAAAAGTGGCAATGGAGCTAACAACCAAATATGCGAAACAATATTAATCTCTGCCGATGCCTACGAATACTCAGTATAAAAAAATCTTTACAAAACAGCAATAATTAACGAATTCTACAACAACATCAATTTACTAAAAAGCATCAGGCATCCACAGAACACCAGGAGAAGGGCGCAGCAAGGGCGTTACAAGATCCCAATTTTTCGTAATGATTACGGAAAAAATTCGCTAGTGGTAACTCTGACAACAGTCATGAATCAGATGCCATCAAACTTATTACAATAATAAAATTAACAGAAAGAAATTATTGAAAAAAAATTGTATAAATTCGCCATAAATGTTAAAAGTATTAAATTAAATTTATTAATGAATATTTAAAATAAAATGGGGGAAAAATTTTATATATTTATATATATAAATACAGGGTGGTCCAGAATGAACGGAGTGGTGTGAATTCCTTATAACTTTTTTATTATAATTTTGTTTTCCTTTTCTTTTTAGTATTTTGTAAAGAAGACTTGGAGAATTTATAATGGAGCAATACACAACTGAACAACGTGCCCTAATCGTTGAAATTTACTTTGTAAATCAACGGTCCATTGTGTTGGCTCAGCGTGCATACCATCGTCAATTTAATGTGCGGGTTGCACCCTCTCAGTCAACAATAAACCGTCTTGTTGCAAATTTTCGAGAACAAGGAGCAGTAAGGAACCTTCCTGGTGCTGGCAGATGACGAACGGTGCACACGGATGACAATATTCAAGTGGTGCAGGAGAGTATTCAGGAGGATCCACAAACATCAACCAGGAGACGTTCGACACAACTTGGCATCTCAAGAGGGTCGCTGCAGCGAATTTTGCATAGCATAAGAATGTTTCCATACAAAATTCAAATTGTCCAAGAATTGAAACCGACAGATTACCAGCAACGACTTGACTATGCAATTTATTTCCAGCAAAAAGCACAAGATAATCCTAATTTTATTCATAACTTAGTTATGAGTGACCAAGCCCATTTCCAATTAAATGGGTTCGTTAACAAGCAACACTGTAGGATATGGGCTACGGAAAACCCGAGAGTACTTCATCAACGACAATTACACCCAGTTAAGTGTACTGTTTGGTGCGGTGTTTCTTCAGAAAGGATCATTGGCCCATATTTTTTTGAAAATGAACGAAGTGTTGCCATTTCCATCAATGCTGATCGATATTGGGCCATGTTGGAAAATTTTGTAGGGCCAGCCGTGGAAAACCATCCGCAAATATGATTCCAGCAGGATGGAGCCACAGCGCACACTGCGAGGGCCACAATGGCTCTTTTACGCGACATATTTGGTGAAAGAATAATTTCGCGTACAAGCAATTTTAATTGGCCTCCGCGTTCCCCGGATTTAACCGCTACAGACTTTTTCCTTTGGGGTTATTTAAAAGGGAAAGTTTATGTTAATAAGCCCAGGACTATTGACGAATTAAAATCCAATATTAGAGACGAAAATAACACCAAAACAAAATGTGTTGGAAAGAGCACATTTGTGCGAAGCAGAAAATGGGCACCACTTGCGGGATATCATTTTTAATAACTAATCTAAAAATATTCCCCATAAGTTTACTGTATTTAAAAAAAAAATTAAAAAAATATGTCTTAAATAAAAAGTTATAAGCAATTCACACCACTTCGGTCATTTTGGGCCACCCTGTATCAACTGGACTGAATTTTATTCTTCAATTCCAAATTCAATATCGAAAATCATGTAACTTTTTTTCACCTGAAGACCGTCACAAGGCTTCGCAAGATTTAATATCAAGTATACGATTATTTGTAGCGAACCGATACACGAGTACAAATAAATAAAAACAAAATCCACATAAAAGATTACTTAGCTTAAATTCCGTTTAAATATGAAATTCTACTTCTCAAAGTCACGGTCGGAATTATCATTAATCAATATATTCCATTCAGTGAGTCCCAAAGTAGAACAACTTGTAAGCTTACTGAATGTTAGTACTTATAGAACCCCCCGTACAACAATCATGGAGCGAAAGGGAAACAGTCTTTTTCATATTTTCTTCTATTTTTATCATTTCCATTAATAATCCGCGTCTGCCTTTATTCCCGCGGCTATTAGGGATTATATCAGGCAATGATTTATTGTTAAAGCGTAGGCGGTTTTTCATTTCTAACCTTTTTTCACAATTTAGGGATGAAATGTCCCGCCTTGTACCCCTTTTTTAGCCATCTCAGATGTAACATATTTATATAGAGTAGCTTATTTATCATGCTTTATACTTTCTATAGCCGATACCCAAAAATATTTGCAATTTTTCTATTCTCATAGATTTAATCACAACGCCAAAAGTTCAATAATCATGGCTCTTGTAGGTAAACATTCCGCCACTGAATATGGTTGCAAAAATTTAAAGTTTGTTTTCTTTCTTCAGTTCACGGTGGACTTTAAGTCAATTTGCATTAATTGGCTGAGCGTAGAAAAACTTGTTGAATATGCAAATTAGGCCACAATTGCCTGCTTCAGTTTACCATTTTGCCTCAAGTGGCAAAACTTTTGCTGCACTTTAATTCGTGTTAACGTTTTGTTAGATTGTTCGGATTTGATAATTCCAAAACACGCGATTTAAATTAAATGTTAAATGTGGGAAACACTTTAGAACGCGAGAAAATTCCAAACACAGAATACTCCAATACATTTGCCGTAGAACAATATTTGTAACAACAAAACCATTTAGAATGCACTCAGGATGGGAAGTGTTCGTATTGCAGGAAAGAATTACGGCCAGGATATAAATTACATTCCGGATATGGGATGGAAAACTCATGGATATCAAATAGTAGGCAATAGCCTACAATATGAGCAAGTGACAGCAGAGAAATATTTGGAGACAAAAAACACAAAGAGCTTCTATTAAGCAGAAAAGTAAAATGGACAAATTTGTGGTTGCAAACACGTTTATGAGGCAGACAAATAACAGACGCTTTTATGGTAACTGAACTCTGATAAGTTTTCAACGCCAGGAAACAATGTTTCACAATTTAGTTAATTTATTATTAATACAATGCGAACCACATGAATAAAAAATCGAATTATGAGAAGAATATATAATTTTGCTCTGATTTCTCGAATCACTTAAATAATGAATATTTTAAATTTTCATCAAACAGACATTTATTTCAATTGTCGATGTGAAGACGTGCAGCAGATTACAAACAATAAACATCTTAATACTTTCAACGATACCGAGATCCTTGTTTTAAAATCCAAGGAATTAAATGCCGCAGAAAGGGCTAACAAAAAGGAAAGCGGAAAAACTGTGGTGTATAATTGTCTAAACAGCATCGAGAAGTGTGGAAAAAACGCGCAACTGTGTACTAAAATGGCAGCTATGGAAATAGATAGCAAAAACCTCGAATAATTGCTTTAAATTCCCCGATGCCTACCACAAAAATGCGGAAAGAAAGTGGTGTTAAGGTCAGTTTCCAAATATTGAAGGGTTCCTTTATATGAATTTTAGTCCATAAGATAAATCGGAAAACCTTTTTTAGGAAATTTTGCTGAACAAACATTGTTAGTTTTAACCATCTGTAAACTTGAAATTTAAACAACTCAGAATAAACTTAAATACATTACAGAAAACCTATTTAATTGTCTGTAATTAGTTAGGTGATTTTAAGTAACCTGTCACTTGTGGAGAGTATAATTTCAAGAAAATACTCCTGTGAAAATATTGATAGCTATCAAATATGCACAAATTTATTGAATCTAACATATTTGAAGGTAGTGTTGAAACGCTAAATATATCCGAAGCAGTATTTAAACCCTTGACAAACGTCAAATTTTATCATTCTGGTCAATCATTTTAGGAACACAGAGAAATTCAAATGTACTATTAGACAAACGGAAAGACAATTTGAATTTACTTTATTTTTTCCGAAAACATACAAAGTGAAATTCTCCTTGAATAAGAAAAGATATACCTTTCTCATATTACTGTAATCACATAGATATGGCATAAATATTATATCACATATATTTAACACCGAAATACCATCAATTTCATGCAAAAAGAAATAAAACGTCTATTTTCCCAGTAAATTTCACGTTGAAGTCACACCTTTATGTACATTCACGCATGAGTTGCTAAGCAAATGTTTGAATAACATAAAATACGATTAGATTTACTAAGCTCTCACATAAATACTATACGAGTATACGAATGTATGTGTACTAACTTATCTGTGTCAATGAAGGATGTGTCTGACTGTAATGGTATTTTAAAGGCCTTGCAGAAACGGGCCGTCTTCTCCAGAAAACCTTAAATAAAACTGCCACATTAAACATCCATAATTTTTCCTTTTTTTATTTTTTTTATCATTATTACAAGATTTAAACTCTCGTTCATATATTGCTACTAGGCGACTATATTGTGCTGAATATGGACTACGGCGAATTAGTGAAGCTCCGAGTGCTAATTTAATTAAAATATGGGTAAAGCGTTTTGAAGAGACCGGTTCAACATTTAAACCACAAGCAAATGGTCGCCCAAGAACATCTAGGACTGAAGACAATGTTGAAAGAGTTATGGAGTCAGCACGGGGAAATCCACAAATGTCGACTCGCAAAAGATCGTCTGTCTTACAATTATCGCGACGAAGTTTGCAACGAATTTTAACATTGGATCTTAAACTGCATCCATATAAGCTGCAATTAACACAAGAATTGAAAGAGTCTGACTTCATTGCAAGACTCGCATTTGATATCCTTTTCTCTGACGAGGCTCATTTCCTTATGAATGGGTTCGTAAACCGTCAAAATTGTCGTTACTGGAACAGTGAAAATCCCAAAATCAAACACCAGAAACCATTGCATAGTCCTAAAGTGACAGTATGGGCAGCAATCTCTGGCAGAGGAATAATTGGTCCTTTTTTCTTCGAAAATGCGCGGGGCCAAAACGTCATGCTTAATACGGAACGCTATGTTGAGATGTTGGACGGATTTTTGGCACCAGAAATTGAAAGTTCAAGAATAGTGAATTCCAGAACTTGGTTCCAACAAGATGGAGTTACCTGTCACACATCAAATGACTCCATGGCGGTGGTGAAGCAGATGTTCCCTGGCAGACTGATTTCGAAAAGAGGTGATATCCCATGGCCCCCACGTAGTCCAGACTTGAGACCTCTTGACTTTTTTTTTGTGGGGATACCTCAAACACAAAGTCTACAGTAATAATCCAAGAAACATCGTTCAGCTCAAGGAGAATATCCGTGGTGAAATGGCAGCCATTACACCAGTATTACTGAAGAAAGTTTTCAATAATTTTCGTTGCGGTTAGAGGAGTGCCGTCGTAGAGAGGGTTAACAACGATTTTTTATTTAATAAGGGATAAAATGCTCTTCCACATTTTAGTGCTTTATCATGGGCGTTCCAAATATGTTCTTTAAAATTCAGCTTCTTGTCGAATATAACTCCCAGGTACTTTACAGAATTTTGAAATGGTACGTCTGATCCCTGTATTGAAAGAATTTAACTAGGTATACGTTTAGGCGATTTACTAAAAGGAAATATAATCGCTTGAGTTTTGTCTTGGTTTACTTTTAACGCTTTTTTCATTCTTTTAATAATTGCATTAGAAACTTTTCCACTGGTAATGATAGCTGAATCATCAGCATAAAAAGCAACGGATTAATTTGACGGTATATTAAAATCGGATATATAAATGGAATATAGAATAGGAGATATGACAGATCCTTGAGGGACTCCAGCTGGGATATTTCGAGACGTTGAAGTTTCATCACCAACTTGTACCGAAAAATATCTATCTTTCAAGAAACTTCTAATAATTTTTTGCAAGCTGCTTGCAAAATTAAATTTATTTAATTTGAATATTATCCCACCATGCCAAATGGAGTCAAAAGCTTTCTCAATATCTAGCATTATCACCCCCGTGCTTTTTCTGAGGTTTTTATTACTTTCAATCATATTTACGACTCTTTTTATTTGATGGACTGTCGAATGGCCTTGTCTGAAGTCAAATTGTTCTTTGGTTATAACATTATTTTCTTGTGCAAAATTTAATATTATACTTAATATCACCTTTTCGAATAATTTATCTAATACACCCAGCATACTTATGGGTCGATAGCTCGTAGGTATTTGTCCATCTTTCCCTGGTTTCAAAACTGGAATGATTTTTGCATCCTTAAAAATTTTAGGAAAGTAATTATTGCCTAAACACCAGTTAAAAATAGTTGTGAGAAAATTAAAAAATACGTTTGTCATCTGTTTGACAACACCCATAATTTGTTGAACTACATCATCACCACATTCACTAATGATGGCGAATTGAATTTTTAAATGCAATGAGAAAATTTCATAGTTACTAAAATCTCATTACAATCGTAATCAAATAATAAGAAAGGAAAAAAAACATAATCAATCAATAGTAAAATTTGTGCAATTACTATTAGTTAAAACAGTTGTGATGAGATCGAACAAATTCTTCAAAAACTTAATTACAATTGATTCGTAAAATTATTTGTTTACACAAAACTGATACTTTTGTAACATATCAGAATAAAAAAAAAATTTTAAAAATTTTAAAGTCATAAAACTCTGCGCTTAAACTTTCCTCTGAAGCGTAAAAAAACGTAGAAAGGAAAATTTGCTACGAAATATGGCAAAATTTTGGGTTTAGCTCAAAATAAATTTAAAATTCTTATCCAAACAATGGGTTTAACTTTACAACATAAATGCCATTTTGCTCAATGACCTTCTGTCATCGTTCAGGTAATTTTTTAATTCCAGATTACAAAATAGATTGATCCTTCCCAGTAAATACAGGAACCAATCAGTTTTGAAGTCCTCATCCATATTTAAAATATATTCTGCATGCCCTCGAATAAATTAAAATCCAAAGGCGCCAAATCAAGACTACCAACTAGAAGTAGCATTGACTTGAATCCAGGCTCCATTATTTATTGCCGAGTTTGCAAAGATATCATGGCGCAAAATTACGTCTTTGCAATTTACCCATCCAAGATTTTTTGATTTGATTCCCTAGAGGTAATTCAAAGTAAACCACTACCTTAAAATCCCGTCAAGCCGACAACATAATTTTTTCATTGGGGCAATTTAGCCTTCGACGAAGTGAGAACGTGTTCACCTTATTCGAACTTTCTTTCGGTTGATAGTGTTATAAAGAAACTGTTTTTCGTCCCCAGTGTTGTCACTGTTGTGTTGTTTCAAAAAGAATTCATTTTGGTTACGCTGAAGCAATAAATCACAAGTTTTTGCCCGCTTTATTAATTGAACTGCATTTGGCAACCCAAATACCAAGATTGTTAACAAGTTCAAGAAGTTTCAAATGGTTTTCAATGATCGTAAGCGATATACTCAGCTTCTCTGCAACTTCTGAAATAAAAACATGTCATGTCGTCCACTTCATTTGGCTTTCCGCTCTGATGATCATCTCTCCCGAACTGAATTTCGTGAATCAATTTTAGCGTGAACGTTTTTTTGTTGTGGTATCCAAATCAAATACAACACAAATATCCCGATGTGCTTTCGTAGCTTTTTTTGCTTTTTTTTAAATAAAAGAGCAAAAAATATGGCAAAAGTACCCCTTTTGCGTCTACATATTCAGAACGTTAACTGACCACTGAAAATATCAGAATTTGGAGTTTTAAGTACCAGCTGTGTAACGGTTTAACATAGAATTTAATCAGCTAAGTTAATGCATTTCATTAATAGTAAAAGCACCATCTATGTGAAAAATCCATAATGAGTTTCTTGCAACTCAGTATTATATTTGGCTCCAGGACATGTAGAGGAGAATGAAGGCATAAGTCGATGTGTTTTCTGAAGAAGTTGAGAGTAGCAAGATCATGATATAAGTCTTAATTTTCTTTAAATATGCGTTTCGAAAGAATGTCTTCACAAACAACCCTGCCTTCAAAAATCTCTTGGATGTGCTTTGTTCAAGGGTGCGTCTACACCGAGGGCTCTTCAATCCGAAATTGCTGACGGTTGGATTGCTAATGCAGACATCTCCGTAGATTTAATCTGCATACCTCGCCGCATCGTTACTTGGTGTACTTGGTGTATCTTTGAAAGGACAATGCCTAAGTAGGTGCTTCCGTAATAAGGGCCTAGTAACTGTAGCAGGAAAGTGCCTAACCCAGGTGGATTTCCCACTAATTTTTCAATTAATTCTTTTTTTCTCTTTTCACGGGTTCACTGCAGTGAGCCCGACCTAAGCAAGCTAAGAAGGATAAATTGGCTTCGCTAAATCTATCGAAAATAATATTCAAACTTCCGGCAAAATCAAAAATTCAAATCATGGATTAACTACAGTAGAACACTGTTATAACAAATTCGATGAAACCGAGCATTTAAGTTCGTTATTAGCGAAGGTCGCTACATCAGTTGTGAAGTTTTTCAATCAATTAACATATATTTTTAAAAAATTTTAAAACTTGTATTTGCTCTTGACGAATTGTTAGAGTGAAAAAGGGGACAAAAAGTGGTGTTTAAAAGACAAAAGAGAATCTTAACTACCAAAAAGTACACCGCAAAAACTTTCAATCAAAATATTTTGTGTTATATACTTTAAAAAGAGGCAAAAAAAAGAAAAGGCAGGAAAATAAGATTTTCGAACTGAACCAATCGCACCTACAAAAATTTATTGTTGTGATTCAAGTTTCGGCATAATATTGATTTTACATGTAAACATTTTGATTGGAAGGCAACTAATTCAGTATATGTTTATGAAAGGGAAAAGTTTCAATATTTAGATTTTTTCCAGGTTTCTTAATTGTTACTCTGCTTGATATCCGTGGTTCAAGGAGCCCTAATCTTAATAAATTTCGATCCGAGATGATTTCTGTTGATCATTTTAGACGCAGAAAATTATATCAAAATTTGTTCAGCGGGACTATCACACTGTGGACTCTAATCAAAGTTCATTTTAACCACGTTCATCAGTATGTTTATCAGTAAAATATTGCAACAATATTGAAAGTCCATAATCTCTATTGGTGGCATACAGACTACTTTTTTCAACTTTCTGTAAACAGGTCTAAATGATGATTTGTAAGCGTAAACCGAGAATTAAGTTGCAAGTGAATACTGCGCTTTAAATGTTAATAAAGAAAACAGGAACGTTTTGAAATTTGTTAAAATTAACTTCAAATAACCAAAGTAAGATTGACTTTGATGTGATGTGGAAAAAATTCCACAAACACTCTGTCGAAAAATTACAGGGAATTGAATTTAAGAAGTCCGATTAAAGGGGTTGTCAAAACTCTTCTAATCATTAAATTAGCACAGCTGTTCTCTACATCGACGGGGAGCTTAAGTGCAACCTGTCATCTAGTCTGTTCACAGTATTCTTGTCAGTTCATCTCAGTTGCATTTTGCGGTTTTTACAATCGATACAAATATCGATCAAAGAATTTGTCTCAAGTTTCGTATTGCATGTGGAATTTCTTGTGTCGGATCGCGAATCAAAATCAGACTGAATCAATTCCGACCTCCACACAGTGTGGTAGATCACAAATCTAACCGGACAAAATAAAAAAAATTGCTTCTGGTATATCTTAAAGACCATATCTAACCATTATTAATGTCAATAAGGCGTCTTTGCGATGTATTTTGGGAGTTTTTATCCATTCTTCAAAAATGTCCTTTCTCGAAAGAGTCATACTTGTAAAGTGAAAAAAATGTATAGCAGTCGCAAAAATGCGCAAGATGTTTTTAATTTATCTTAAAGCGAATACTTAAAAGATTAACCAAAATATACCTATAGATTTACACCGGAACTATCCGGAATAAATAACTTTAACTGTAATTGAAAAAAGGAAATATTTTATTTTTTGCACTTTCTGAACTTTTCACAAAAAAAAATTTTTTTAATACTTACAATGGAAATATTTAAATGAAAATTGTAATATATTTTCTTGAAATAAAGCTTAATAATAATAAAAATATGACAATAAAATCACCGTAGGCTTGTTAATCATAGAACAAAGTCATACAAATAATACGCTTCTCTTTGAAATCTGAATGCACCTGTTGACAACAACTGACTTTAAAACTTAATTCTTCCTAATCAGAGCTAAAAACAAGCAAACAAAAACTGAATTACAGTTACCTATTGAGACGCTCATTAAACGATTAGAAAGAATGTTGCCAGACATTTTTTTTTAAATTTTTTTTAGCAAGATTTGTGAATTACCACAGTGTGCTCCATATTAATACATAGAATACGTTATGACCAATTTTGGCATGCAATGCAATGGTGGTTCCCAACTGAGCCAAAACCGAAGTCGATAAATTGTTACTACTTTTTCTTTAATTCGGAATTCTCGCCAGAAGGCCAGATAGTAATTAAGTAAAATGCTATAAGGATGTTCGTTGAAAAAGGCCAGATTTGTAGAAATAAAAGTCATATATCTAACATTACAATAACGCACCATCTAAGTAGGCTATCATTTTCAGCAAATAGCTGACCTTTTCTATTTCTAAAACTGAAATTACGAATAGAAAACACCCATTTTCAATCGATAGAAGACGTACAAGAGAATTAACGGCAAAGGAAGAAAACAAAATTTTTTGGGTATAATTTTATAATTTCGGAAGAGGCCTACTTTGAAAGCGTTACAACAAATTTTCTGACTTTATTGTTTTTTTTTTCTTCTTTTGACAGAATGTATTTGGAACAACTTAAATGCACCTGACATTTACTAATAATGACCTCAATTGCCAGTATGAAAAGCGTTTACACAATTTTTAACGACGAAAATGTCATGAGTAGTAATAATACGATCGCCATTTATGGACGGATATGCTCGATAACTGTAACGATAACTATAACATATCGTACTACAGAAGACTAACGAGAGTGAAATTCTGCCTATTGAGATATAACTATAATCCCAATTATGTCACCAGCAATTTAGTTAAGAGAGTAAACAGTCTAAGAGTATGAAAAAACAATCAAAGCTTTGAAACAGCAACAGTTGTTTCATACAATTACGAATATTTTGGATTTCGATTCTCAGAATCTGCTGGAAGTTCAGATGTTTGCAACAATTTTGTCCTCGATTCTGTGAGTTTCTTGAAATTTCACATTTTTGTAGAGCAAATGCTTAGTTTTCAATTTTTATAATTACAATTCATATCCCCTTAAAAGATGATCTGATTCAAAGAAATTTGAACCACTTAAAATAAATAATAGGATAGCTTACTGATATTTTACAAAGCTTTAGCAATGGAAATGAAAAAGTAACTCGAAAATTCACCTCTCAAACGTCACAACCCTAAGCTACGCTCCTGTATAGGTAATTGTATGAATCCTTGTTTACATTTGTTCTTGAGATTAGTGAACACGTGCAAATGTTTCTGTTTATTTAACATATCATATTTACATAAGGATATATCCTTACAAACACACTCACACACGATGTAACTTCAATACACTCAGTGAGTAAGCAGGCTATTCAACTAACAAGTTGGGTTATTTTGTGTCAGCCAAGGCTGACTTAAGGGACCCAGCTGCTAAAACCTAGTGTAGTGTTTTGCTTGAAATACAAGTGTTATAACCACAACCTTTAATTCGTTTTTGTAATAACAAACCACACATTTTGGATGGCTTGATAATCTCTTAAAAATATCTATCTTGTGGAAGTTGTTCTGCGTTTATCCACATCTTTCCTAATCTAATTGCTAGTGTCTCAGCATGCCACACACATATTTGTGAGGTATTCTTCATATTTGTAAGATAATCTGAAGCACCCGAGGTATCTTAACCCTAAACAGGAATTCAAGTAGTTTCTGCTTCGACGATGATGATTTTGTCTACTTGTGCTCAACAAATTGTGTGTGGCGGAGGTGAGGTGAGGAGGCGATAAATTTGGCGACAATGACGGCTTGACGGAATTCTATTCGCATTCGCAACATGCTTATATTTACTTCCATATAAAATGTAAATAAATAAGAACCCAAATATTTATGCCTATGTTCGCCTTCAACCTCTGTCTGCTAAGGATGTTCACAATTCATTTACGTTGCAAGAATGTGAAGTTTAGTTCAAATTTAATGTTTGTTTTGTTAAGACTTTGGACAAACGAATGATGGCAAATAGGAACGCATCCACCATGCTCTCCTTTTTTTGTTTTTTTGCTTTTGATAATAAATTACTACTATTCTTCTGTTTACTCTTCTCTTCTCTAATTGAAAAAGGTACTAAAGAATTTCCATGTTAAGCAAACTCGGTTGTATCGACATGATTTTCCTTTTAACGGAACTTGTTTTATGGGCTTCCTTTGCATTTACACCTAATCCTATATGATAAGGAGAGATAGGGTCGAATGACTCCACACAAAATTCAATGCTCATAAATAACGGTCACTTTTGTTGAGGAGATTTGATCTTGCTCAATACTAACTAACTAATTCTGGTCATGTTCAGCTTAGTATGCATGAAGGCCTTAATGGAAAAAAAGTTTGCAACAAAATGTCAGAATATTTGATTGATTTTACTGGGCAGATAAGTTGAATTTTGTTAGCAGAAAGGTCAATTGATATCATTAGGTTGATGCGTACTAAATATGTATATTCGAAAGTTGTTAAAGCCGTTAAAGAAAAGGGGAAAACGAATATATTACTTTTTTATTAGATTTAAACACTAGTAAAAGATACAACTACTTTAAGTACTTAAAATTCAAAAAAATCACAAATCTTATAAAATTCATAAAATTCATGAATTCATAAAAAACATAAAACTCATAAAATTCATAAAATTTATACAATGCATAAAATTCATAAAATTCACAAAATTCATTAAATTCATAAAAGTCATAAAATGTAAAATATTCATAAAATTCATGAATTCATAAAATACATGAAATTCATAAAAATTTATAAAATTCAAAGCATTCATAAAATGAATTCATTCATGAATTCATAAAATTCATAAATTTCATAAAACGCATAAAATTCATAAAATTCACGAAATTCATAAAATTCATAAAATACATAATAAAATTCATAAAACACATACAGTTCATAAAATTTAAAAAAAAATATAAAATTCACAAAATTCATAAAATACATAAAATTCACAAAATTTATTAAATACATAAAATACATAAAGTTCATAAACTTCATGAGATTGATAAAACCCATAAAATTAATCAAATTCATAAGATTCATATAATTCACATAATTCATAAAATTCATAAAATGCATAAAATTCACAAAATTCATTAAATTCATAAAACTCATAAAAATTCCTGAAATTTATAAAATTCATAACATTCATAAAATTTGTAAAGTTTATAAAATTCATGAATTCATAAAATTCATAATTTTCATAAAACACATAAAATTCACGAAATTCATAAAATTCATAAAACACTTAAAGTTCATAAAATTCATAAGATTCATAAGATTTTTAAAATTCATAACATACATAAAGTTCATAAAACTCATAAAATTTATAAAATTCATACAATTCATGAAATTCATAAAATTCATAAAATACATAAAATTCATAAATTCATAAATTAATGAATAAAATTCATAAAATTCATAAAATTAATAAAATTCATAAAATACATAAAGTTCATGAACTTCATAAAATTGATAAAACTCATAAAATTCATAAAATTCCTTAAATTCATCAAATTTATAAAATTCATAAAATTCATAAAAATTATAAGATTCATTAAATACATAAAGTTAACAAAATTCATAAAATTCATAAGATTTATAAAATTTATAAAATTCATAAATTCATAAAGTTCATAAAATTAATAAAATTCATGAAATTCATAAATTTCATGAAATTCATAAAATTCCTAAAATTATTACAATTCTTCAAATTTATAAATTGTATAATCCACAATTACTGGAAGATTTGAAAGAGGCACAAGCTCAGAAGCACTTTTTCCGAACTGGTGAAATCAATTATTTTACAATTTGTATGTATTTCGAAAACTTAAACTATATATTAAATACTATTAATATTAAACTATATATCATTTTCTTTGTATTGCAAACTACCTCCTTTGATTTTCTGTAGAGAAATTAACTTTACTACATGTGTATTTCAGAACTTTGACAAACTAATTGTTGTTGTTAGCCCATTTACATAAAACATGTCCTGTCAAAAACAAGTACCGGAAATTGTTCAACAAAACGAAAGAGTAATCCAATCATAAAAATCATTTTTTAAATCCATTTTTTCATGTTCCACCATCTGAAAATGAGTGCCATGAAATGATATCTTCAGTTTTGAAAAGACAAAAAATGAGCCGGAACAATATTTGGTGACTACGGTGGTTGTTCGAAGATATATTTTGAGTTCTTGGCCAAAAATTTCTTCAAAATTACAATTCTGATGCAAAATCCATAAGTATTCTTATATAAAATCTGACATTTTCAAAGAGTTTGCGCTTTCAAATGCCGCAAAACGACTAGATTATGTTCCTCATTTATAGTCAGACTTTCTGACAAGAACTTTTACCGCACAACACCATAATAACCGAAAATAGTCATCATTACCTTAAATTTCGATCATTTTTGACGTAGTTTCTTCCGAGTTTGGCTCAGTGGGGATGCGCCTTTCCTAAACTTGATGATTTATTCGCAAGTGAAAGCCGTGAAAACATATCTCTTCATCAGCTAAGATGTTTTTGTTACTGATGGGAATTGCGAAATTGGTTCGTTCTAACATGTCTTCAGTGCTCTTTACGCGATAAAGTTTTAATGAACTGATTTGTAAGGTACAAAAACTTCGGCGGCGGTTTGTCCTAAAGTTAAATAACGATTTTCTGCCACAATTTCTTCATATTATTGATGTTAGCTTCAGTAGCGACCGGAGCGAGATTAATTTTTCACCACATTTCCACCGCGTTTGAATGCACTGTATCATTAATATGCACTTGTTTTTTGATAAAATCGTTTCAACAAAATTTTCAATGATTCGACATACGAAATTTCATTTTTGGTACAAAATTTGAGGAAAAAAATCTTTGATGTCGATATTTTTACCCATTGTAAAAATCACAAAACAGCAATGAGATAAACCGATCAAATCGAGTTCTATAATCAAACTAAATTACAGATTGCGCTCAAAATTCCTCTATTTAATAAAATATTGTCGCAAAAACGTACATACTTTAGCAAGATTACATATAATCACACAAAAATATTTGGATTATGTTTAAACCATAGAATTCACTTTGGTAAATCCTTGTCGTCTAGCAAATTTTGGTTTACTGGCTGGACAGTCTTTTCCTATTCTGCCCAGCACTTTTACTTAATTTGTTAGCTTTGTGTTCACTTTTCCGCTAACCAGCAAGTAAATATTTTGAATAATATAATAGTTGTGACTGCCCTTATTTTCATAATGATTTCTCGAAGAAATTTTGAAAACTCCAGCACCAAAACTAATCCTGCCATAACATCACTTATTATTGTTGTACTAAGTTTTGCTAATGGCTGCATCTCTTGTCTGACATTCCCACTGCCTATCATCTCTTTCGTACGTCACACATACGCCGTGTTGTGTCAAAGTATATAAGACACAGTACCACAGTGCCAATAAAAACGTGTGCCCAGCTCATAAACCATTAAATTATTATAAATATTTAATTCCAAAGAATTTCGTGCGCTCCATTACTCACTCGGCGGGTACAAATCATTTAATGTGAATGTGAAACATGTGGATGACTCGTAAAACGGCCTCGCCAACGTGTGTGTTTAGACAAATTTAAGGTAATAAATTTTGCAGGAATGTTTGCATTTCACATAATTGATTCTACGCCACTTACCTTTCGTCCAATCTCATGCTACTACGACTGATGTCACTCCATGCCGACATGGAACGGGGCCGCTGGAAGAAGAGTTTGGAGCTGCGTCGTGGCTGGGGAGGATATTGCGGCGGCAGATAGCTGGTGGCGTCATTGGCATCCTCGTTGAAATTGACAATGCGCGCTGCACGACTAGACGATGCCACCGAGGGCATCGAGTAGTTGGTATGATTATCATCAGACATTCCAAGGGCTGTGTAGCTCACTTGAAAGTTGTGGCTCATGGCGCGTATGCAGATCGCAGTTTTCGATTGGATTCCCTAATGACGGCTGCTTTAGTTTTTGGTTTTTGCAAAGAACTTGGTATGTTTTTATGGCAGTTACGTGAGAACTATGATTGGCACTAAAACGTCCAGACAGCACGACAGCAGAACCCGCACAGTTTAATTACAGACATTGTTTTCATTTCCATTATCATTTCGGTAAAACATATTTCACTTTCCACTTTTCATTTGTTTTTTTTATGCTGAGATTAGTTGAATATGCGGGTGATTTTTCTTTTGCTTTCTTTTCTTTTTTGTATACTTTATTTGCCTATTATTAGAACTAAAATAAAATAATTTTTATAGGCCGACAATGCCAGCAATAGAAACACTTTCCAACCAAACAGCGAATTATTGTAATACTAACACATTTTGGACGCGAAATGAACGAAACTCAAAACACAAATTGTTTGAATGGTGAAAGAGCCTAGAATAATGACAAATGGAACCAAAAGTCACATCCAAAGATGCTGCGACTCGTCAACTTAATAAAAACAAAACAACAAAAACAAAACAAAACTGAAACAGCAACAGAAAACAACTAAATTAAAACCATCTAAAATGTGAACTAAATATCGTTTCAAGATCTACAGAATATAGTAAACATACATTTGGATATGTGTGTCTGTCCGCTCTATAATATAGAAACATCTTCTAATACACAAAAATTCATACATATATGAATGTTTATAATTTCACGTTTTTTCGTTTCGTTACTTTCCATTTTATATTTTTATTTAGCCAGTCATGTGCATCCATTTGATGAACAACAATTTCTTCGTCTCCTCGGCGGCCAATTTGTATTTTCATTAACAGTGAACAGTCAGTAATAACAGCAAATAACTAAATATATATTATTGTATTTTGTTGGCTGTATACATGACACACTCATAAACAAACATATATGTACTCGTACGTGTGTGTGTGTGTGTGTGTATGTGAAGAGATTAACTCACAGTGATTTTGTTTGACATTTAACCGACGAGTCGATACGCAAAAGATAAGTTCAAGTATAGGAATGACGGTTAAAGCAAATGTTAAGAGAGGTTTTCGGGGTCTGAGCTTTTTGATTATGAGTTGAATTTTAAAGATAGAATGTCATGCTATTGGCAGCTACATTCTCATGGGTGCCTTCAATCAACATCCTTTTGGGTTTAGTGTCCAGAGCTTCAAAAGAGGGATGGCCTGATTTTTAATGGAACACATATTTTTACCCAACGTCTTTTTACGTTGGGTTACGTTATGAGACGTGGTGAATCTCTATGCTCTTATCAAAAAAAAAAAAAACAAATCATAATCAAAGCACAATGAAAAAAGCAAGATTATAATTATTGAGGGACCACTGACTTTCTCAAAGTCGGCCAATTTTGTACCCTAAGGGTTCCTTTCCTAAGAGGCGTGATAATGCATTTTATTTGCATTCCCAATACTAAACGCCTGATGCCAGCTAGGTTAGGTTAGGTCAGTGTGGCAATCTGAATAGATAGACTCACTTAGACTACATAGTCCATTATGATACCACGGAAACTAGAGATATGGATGTCCCTAGCTTCTCCCGCTGAACCATCCTCAGTGCCCCAAAAAGCCCTTAAGTCGGACAATATCTATATCGTCCCAATCTCCTAGGTTCCTAAATAAAGAAGAGCCCAGTGTTGATACCCGCCGGTTCGCTAGGGCGGGGCAATGACAGAGAAGGTGTTCTATGAACCCCTCTTAGTCTTCATCCGCACAGCTCTTGCAGAAGTCTCCAGTTGCAACCTTGAGTCTCACTGCATGTTTGCCATTTCCGTCATGACGTTGCATTTGCAACAATCAGCGCCCTTTAAAGGAACTCAGACTAATCCTGGAAGAATTATTTAAAGCATCTTTGAGATAGGAATCATATCACGTTTGACAATTTTTTGAGGATTTGCTTCATCTCTCAACCAAAATGCTTCTGAAGTCACTGGTATGAAGTGAGCTTCCTCCCGGTAGGGGGTGAGGCCTATCTAGACACCTCAATCTAATCAACGATGAACAATGTTTTCCAAGTTCCCACGTCATCTTCAGGAGAACCTGATATAACGCAAGAGCACTGACAACACGTGTTCTGTTAACCACAGCCAGCACGATACTCTCACAAGAGGTTCTACGCTGCGATCAGGCAAGAACAAACTGTACGGGAGATCGTACTACCAGACAAGAAAGCCCTCTAATCAGGGTTTCCGATTTCCAGTTTCACATTTACGTAATACTTTCCCTAGCCCCTAACAATAACAAAACCAAAACTATCTGCCTGACTTCCTCCCTACCGCTCTCCTGCTCCAACGCCCCGCAAAAAGTCTGCTTGCAAAGTGTCATGTCTGCGCTAGTCTGCTTGTTGAAGACAACATGTCCGTCACCTCCCAACTATCTCCAATTCTAACAATCTCTAATATCATGAAATTAGGAAAGCTAGCCAATTTATATGGACATGACAGCCCATTTACAATACCCGGTTACGATCTGGCGAAATGTAAGACAGTGTAAAATTTTAGGAAAAGTTTCCGAAAGTTTCGTATCTGCCAGATCCTGGAAGCCAATTAGACAAAATTAAAAAATCACAAAAATATATTTAGTCAAAAGACGCCTGGTATTTTTTTCGATGCTTCTTTCTGGATATTTCATTTGTTGCAAAATCAAATAATGTACAAAACTAAAAAAATTCAGTCAGAAATGGAAATCTCAGTTGTATTGTTGTAAAATTATGTTTAAAAACTATATTTGCTGAATTCAATATTTCATATTAATATGCTAAGTAATTCCAATGCTTAGGATATTAAAGAATTATATCAGTTTCTCTACAACACCTTGAAAAATATTAATATTTTAAGAAATTTGATAGAAATCTTACATTCAGCAACGAATGCAACGAATAGTAAATCTTTTTTCAAAACATCCGTTAGTTATGTGATACGAATTTGATCATGAAATTTTCTATGTTCCATTATAAGAAATATTCGCATAGGAATTCATAACGCAAACAATGGATTACATTATTAAGGTTTACATACTGCTGTCTCTAAAAAGTAATACCGGTTTTATATAATATTTATGTTATAACTTATATAATACATAAATTATATTTTAATAATATTTATTTATTTTTTTTATTTATTTATTTTTTTATTAGTTTTTTTGTTGTTGTTGTATTTTTTTGACTAACCGCAGAGCGATGGTTAGTATACGCGACTATAGTTCGCATGATCGCGGGTTCAATCCTGTATACAGCCACCGATCATTATTTTAATAGCCAAGTATTCGACACGTCTAGTTAATGCATCTCAAACTGTAAAGTTCTTAGTCGTCGTAAAACTTTAGCCCCCGTTGAGTGAATACAAAAAGCTCTGTCATATTTCATTGTAAAGAAATTTGTTTTAAATAATATTTTTTCTAAGTTACTAGGATTTCGATAAATTTCTCATCCTAAATCTTTACGTCTTAGCTACGCTTGATTTTTTACAAGGGAAAAAATAGTATCGTCAATTTTTTCAATGTGTTTCACAAAGAAGCTCCATAAAATTTTGATCACGAAATGGAATGTCTGCTTGGGAAATATTTAAAATGTTACAAAAGACTATCAATGAATAGAAATTACGTGAAAAAATGTTCATAAATGACGTAAACAGTTCAAAGAAGACCGAAGTAACATAAAAAAAACCTTGCAAAAATCGCCCAAAAATCCAGATTATTCTTGCAGTTTCTTTCGATTATCTTGATATACATTATGAGTTTCTTTTGTCGCGCCATACTGTTCAAAAGGAAGATTATTAGCGCGTCTTTTGCGTTAAAATATTCACAAACTGGGGACGGACTAGGGGACACATAACTCCCGGTTTATGCTGCACGATAATTCGCCATCTGAACTGTATTGGCTCTGCGTAAGTTTTTCGCCAAAAATTCTACTAATATGGCTCCACCGTGTGCATGATAATGTAATGTAATGATATCTCAGTATATCCTAAATTCAAAACACCTCTCTGGATATAGATTTGTATCGATTTAAGCGATTCAACCTGAATCGCAGAATACTTTAAAGATCGTACCGGAAGGTGAATATTTGGCATAATTTTAAAATTGGGAAAATGTTGACATAATTTTATTGTGTCCAGGAGAATAAATAAAATAAAATAAATAGAAAAATAAAATAGAAAAAATAATAAAAAGCAACATAGTATAATAGTACGTCAACACCAAATATGTTAAGTTGCCACTACCATTTGATCATGCAATAACAACTTATTGTTGTTTGTAATCATAATTTATGGTCTGTAATAAATGTTTTACGAGCACTTTAAGCATTTTATATCTTTATGATAATTCAAGCCTTAGTAACGTTTGGTTATCAAGCTACCCGCCCCGTGTGCATAGACAGCGACCTTCTGTTATCACTACATCGGTCCACGCTACAACTGCAATTGTGTTATTAGACTTAATGGACGATTTTACACCAGGATCTTGGTCTTAAGGCGTATAAAACACATTGAATAAACACAATAGCCAGACCATCTGCCACAATATCGAAGAAGATCTAATCCTGGTTTTCAGCAGTAAAGTCCATTTCCCAAATCAATAATAAATATATATAAATAATAAAAATAAATCAATAATAAAAATTATTATGACAAAAATAAAAAAATACAATAATTCACGCAAATGTAAAAATTCACTGTTTCATGTTGTAAATGGAATTGTATGTCCGTATTTCTTTTAACATAATGATTATCGCAATATTTGCTTTAGTTTTGTAATTTCAATACTTTTATAACTAAAACGCGTGAGCTGAATCTGGTCGATATGTCGTTTGAACAAGACGATGCTGCATTTTAAAAATCAAGCTAAACAGTGAATCTATTCTTTAGGAGCCTCATGTTTAAGACCAGTCACTTGGCCAACAGGATCGTATAATTTATCGCCCCCAGAATTTTTTTTTTTTTTTTTTTTTTTGTTATGTAAAATCTTTCGTCTATGTCCATGAATCAGCGTCAATTGTAGCTTAACCACACATCTTCAGAAAAATATAAATTTTTCATAAATTTAAAATTTTTTTTGCTCAATTTTAACATTTGTTCATTAAGAGAACAAACATATGATGGTAACTGACAAATGCGAGAAACGCCCATATCAATTCTTATATTTATTTTAACATACTACCACCAAAAAATGAAGAACGTTTTTGAACCGTTGACTTTTGATTCTTATTAAACATTTCACAAATGACTAAAAAGACTATTTAATATTTGATACAAATAATTTGATGCAATATTTGTTTCATTTTGCAGTTTTTATCCTACAACAAAGGTCGGGCCAATCAAAATTTGTTCTTTCAAGTACCTCCAAAAACTCAACATTTTAAAATATTTACATTGCATCAGCGTTAATTCTCGTGACAATCTAAAAATTGCTTTTCAATTTACAGAGTATTCGCTTTATACTCTTTTAACAATTAAACAATTAACTTTGTATGTATAAACTTAATGAGCTCATTTACTATTTGCCGTAACTTTAACCTGGCTAATTGCACATTGTCTGACCTAATTTTCCACTACAATCTCTTCCTTACAATCTGCAATTTCTCTTGAAATTAATATCAATACCACTGTGCAATATTGTGATTCCTATGTATGTATGTGTACTCATTTAAACATTTATCTGTATATATATATTGTTTTTTGTTTATTGCCTAGGCAAAAGCAAACTATCATAATTGTTCAAAACAGTAACAAAAGTAGAGAAGAATAGCAAAAATGTAAATACATTTATTTCATGTCATATGTTGTCAATGATATTCTGCGAATAATCGTGTCTGTCATATTGAACAATACACGCACACAAACACATATAGGCACTCTTACGTTAAAACAAAGACGTCACATAGCGCCCAACGCCAAAATCATGAATCTAAGCCCAACTATGAGACCATTAGTGTGCCGCGTCTGGCCATGAGTCTGGCTACTCCGACACATCAAGTGTAAACAGATACAATTTCCCTGTCTGTATAAATGTCAATTATTTTGTGATCGAAGGAAATTGTCATGATAAAAATTAATTGTTCGTCTGAGAGCAGGGAGGCAATCGTTGGTTTACGGTACTGATGCCGCTGTTAGACATCATCTGTGCTAGGTATGTCTCGCTTTGATATTGGCGTGCGAATTGAGAGTGACTTTATGTGGAATTGTACACTGTAATACATGATGCTTCTTGTTTACTACACCAGTCAACAAATATTGCACCAAAACTTGTGTTGAAATTTATAAATGAGTGAAATCCACAATTTAGTTTGTTTATAGAGCTCGATTTTGTCACTTCATTTCATACGTGTTTTGGGATTTCTACAATGGATAAAAAATATCGAACAAAGAATTTGTCTCAATTCTTTATTACAACAGGAATTTCGTGTGCCGGAATTGTACGGAAACCAAAATTAGAGGAATCTGTTTTTCGCATTTGGTAAATGTAGCACTTCATACACGACTCATTTTAATATTTAGCTTTTTTTGCTGCAATTGGGTTTATTTCTTAGCTTTAACCACAATGAGGTACAGGTTAATATCACTAGGTTCAACAAAAACTTTGCTAATCACATTTTCCAGTCTGTTTGCACCTTTTGAGAGAAGTCTTTGCTAATCACATTTTCCAGTATGTTTGCACCTTTTGAGAGAAGTCTCCCGACAGATAACAAAGAACATTTTTTAACTAATCTATTAATACATCCTTTTGCAATAACACAAACCGATACAAAGTCTTCAAGCAAACATTTTACTAAGCGGATTTGCATCAAATTACGACGTAGATCCAGCATCTTATAAAGATGATAACGAGGAAAACAGCAAGAAACAGAACTGACGTTATCTTTAATGAAACCAGGCTCTACCTGTGCGTGCATACGAATTAGTCGACCAAAACTCCATATGTTATTGTAACCTTTTCAATTATTGACAAGAGGTCAAAAATATGAGCCCGGTTGTAAATTGCCGTCACGTGACGCTGGAACCATTTGTTGTTTGTATCAACGAACGTAAAGTCTTTGTTCATTTCGAATACAGCATGGGCGTTGACAGGTCTGACTTTGGAAGGATGCATGATTCCAATTAACTCGGCTGCTAAGCTAATGATGTCAGCCTGGATATTAATAGGAAGCTATTGCTTTGAGACAGAAGCTACGGCGACTTTGCTATAGATTTAATGATAAAGGACATCAAAAAGTAGTAAGTGTTTTTTTTTGGCTCATGATGTGCGAGTAATTCCACGGGTGACAAGTGACAAAAACTTCGTGGCCTAAACCAAGATTTGGAAACACTGCCAAAACTTGACGTGATACAATAAGAATTATTTTCCATGTACGTTCCACAATATATATAAATTCCTATTCCAGGTGGCCATCTAAGTAAGTGGGTTTGGAAGCAGTAAACTGTTTACATATAGGGTAGCGCATAAGCAACGTTAAGATTTGATCAGTGAAAGATATGATCTAAGAAAAGTTATGGGAAATGATATGGAAAGAGCACGTCAGGTAAAAGCCAACAATGGACACCATTTGAAAGATATTATCTTTAAAACATAAAGTGAACCTATTTCCAAACTGTATTCTAAATTTTAATAAATGCCAACGTTAAATAAAAGCAGGGAGAAAAAAGTTACATATTGAATAAATCTTAACGTTATTTATGCGCCACCCTTCATATGTAGGCAAACTTAGGTTAGTAAGCAGGTATCGCTAAAATCGTGTCCACTTTTCTTTATCTTTATGAACAGGCGGGCAGTTCACAAAGCACGTGATTTTACGGATGATTGTACGGGGTGACTAAGAGAGCTGTGACAGTGGTTACGGTCACAGTGTAATCCTTAACATGGTGCCTGATATAACAGGCACCATAGACTACACTCTGGCTGAGCCACTGTTCGACAAGAAATACGATATACTTATACCAGATAGAGATTCGTAAAAATGTAGAAGTTCTGGTACAAGATTGTATGTCGACTTCTACACTGACGGCTCAAAATTAAATCATCAAGTAGGTTTCGGGGTCTACTCCAAACACCTAGGGCTAAATATAGCAAGAAGAAGCAAGAAGCAAGAAGTGTTTATCAGTCCAAAATTATGGTCTTTAAGGAAGTGGGAGAATGGCTGAGATATAACTTTCTCACCACAGTGGGGATTAACATCTTCTATGACAGCCAAGCCGCCATTAAATCCCAGGATTCTGTCCTCTTATCTCAGATCTCAGCTCATTCATGTTATGTAGGTGCCGGGCCACAGGGACATTTCAGGCAGCCGCGAAATTAAAAACAACCTTACAGACTCCAGCCGAGTTGGAGTCCGTGGGCATGCCTCTAGCCACTTGTAAACTCCTACTGAGAGATGGGGCATACTTAGCAGCAAATGACAGGTGGGCATCTGTCCGGGACTGTAACCAATCCAGGCAGATGTGGCCTCGCCTAGATCTGAAGTGTTCATACACACTGCTGTAGCTATCGAGACCCGACGTCTCATTACTTGTATCCGTCATGACGGGACACTGTCTGATTGGAAAACATCCAGTGAGACTGAAGGTTGCGACTACTGACTTCTGCAGGAGCTGTGGGGATGAAGAAGAAGAGTAGTCTGTAGAACATCTTCTCTGCAATTACACCGTCCAGGCCAACAGGCGGATATCAACACTGGGCTTTTATTCCTTTAGGGACCTAGGAGATATGGACGATATAGATATTGTCCGACTTAGAAGCTTTTTGGGGCGTTCAGAATATTTCAACGGGGGAAACTAAGGACATCCAAATCTCTAGTGTCCATGGTATTACAATGGACTATACAGTCTAAGTGAGTCCATCTGTTTTATATCCATTACTTTAATGCTGCCTGTTATAACAGTTTTCGTATGTTCCGTAAATAGAAAAACACAAAACTGACTGTTCAGTCCAATTACTGTAACATTTAGGCGCGCAACAAATTTCTCATTGTTTTTTATAATATGAAAACATTTTTACAAATGATTCATTGAAAGTATTGCTCATCTTTAGCTACTACTTTTCCCGTGACGGTAAAACTGTTCATCTTTTAAGGCTATCCACGAATCTAGCTATTCCTTGATGTCAACATACGAGTGGAACTGCTGGTCAGCCAGACCGCGAGTCCTCGAACGGAACAAGAGATAATTGGGCGGCGCAATATCTGAAGGATATGGCGGAAGGGGTAAGACTTTCCATCTCAGCACCTCAGCGTGAGGCCGAGCATTGTCATGCTGAAAAATTACTTTTTGTACTTCTCGACGTGATGTTGGCGTTTCGAGCGTAAAGCTCGTCTCAATCACATTAATTGAAGTCGACAACGATCCCCAGTGATCAATTCTCGGTCCTTTTTTGTTAGAAATTATATAAAGGCCTTGTTGTGGTAAATGCATCAATGCATCATTAGCTATTTTATGCAGATACGAAAGAATGAAAATACTGCATCAGAAAAAGTTTTTGGACCAGATTTTTCAAATTAATTAAGGGAGAAAGAGTACCGCTTGTGTTCTTATGTGTAGCTTATAAGCGGTTCTACGTAACCACTTTGTACGTAATAATTTAAGATTTATACAAACAATTCATATATAAAATGTACGATTATTGTAATAAATGTGCATATTCTCATTAGTAAACAAATTCTGTCTGGATGTGTGTCTTGAGATACATATCCCCCTGTTAATCCTATAATAGCTTAATGGATGGTGATATCTTTCCAGTCAACACAAGGACATAACATTATTCCCAACGAAAAAAAAAATAACTTTAATAAAATCAACCACTGGATTCCATTTTTGACAAATTTTGCTTTAGACCTTGGCCTAAGAAAATATGAGGCAATTAAGCCTATCTCACAATAGATTTGATTTTGCTTTACCTCTACGTTGTAACATATCTAACATAAACCGAAACTGACGACATTTACAGTCTCTACAGGAATGTGGTTTCTTTCATCGTCCCTTCGTGGCTCCTGTCAACACTCATTGTCACTCTATTACGCAATTAGAAATAATTTTAAATATTAACAAATTATAATAATAATCCCAAGAAACCATTTTAAAGCTAAGCAGTTAAAGGGAAACTTTCGTGGGACCAAACTTGATATTTGAAAAAAATATCGACCTTTGGAAACCGCCTACCATGACACTCCAAGAATGTAAAAGGTCAAAATGCTCATAAATTTGTTCTATTCTATAGTACGATTCCTTATCTGCTTCTTGTTCATGGTACACGAAATAATGTTAAAAGTCAAATCATTTGCAAAAGTTTATCCTTTCCTTTTTACGAGTTCATTAAGAAGTTTTTACTTCAGTGGTAGCTGGTACAGGGAAGATGAATTTTAATATACAATTCAACAAATTTATACATTACTACACGATTGCTGCAGTAAACTACGAAATGATTTAAATATTTACAGCAGTTGGTATTTAATAAAAAAAAAAAAAAAAATATTGAATGCAAAAATTTTTGCGAAAATGATGCAGCACTAGAAGTTTGTGAATAAAGATTTCGGCATTTTTGCACCGAATCAAATCATATGGGAATGCATAAAATCATCATGATGTTTTGTTCTTATCCACTCCTTCTTTGGTCATTATCAGCACTACAGCAATAATTCAGTGACTTTTTAATGATATTCCTAATTGCACAATTATGTGAACTACATGAGTGAAAACCACTACGTTCCACAAAAGTCAGCGAAAGCACAACACAATTAAAAGCCACACACACAACGACGCCACATAAATTATATATTTAGATTTAATTTTACATACCAAACAAAACATTAGCAGATTTCAAATTTTGCTTTATATGTGGGTTCTGCTTTTAATGAGGGTTTAAGTTGAGAGATTACCAAGAAATAATTACAGAAAACAGCACAAGGTACAAGGATTTCGTGAGCAAGTTTAATTAATTATCATGCTCATTTTTGCTTCTGAGTTCAGGGCTGTCCAGGCACAACAATGACAAAATTCGATGCAAAAAATCTCGTACATTTTAACTTAGTTATTTAAGCTTAGTTCGTAATATATTTCTTCTCCTTTATCGTATTCGTCTATACACGGATTTTCATTTTCCTAGTAACATTATCGTTGAAAAATTGTTCCCGCTTTTGTTATTGGCCGCTTGATTACTGTCCTCATTTATTCTCAGCACAAAGATAACTCAAGTAAAATGTGTGGATGTCACAGAAGGATCATGGTAACCCACAATGTGGCCAGACCCCTGTCGCATTGTGAGACGAGAAGGTATATTAACAGCGTCGACAAATTTGTTTTAAGTGTGTAAATTCGTGAAAATTTGAATATTCGAATATTTGAACATATAAATATTTGCATATTTGAATATTTAGATATTTGAACATTTGAATATTTAAATATTTGAATATTTGAATTTTAGAATTTTTGGATATTTGAATATTAGAATATTTAAATGTTTGAATATTTGAATATTTGAATTTTTTTTTTTTTTCATTTAAATTCATTTCTTTATTATTATCTATATTGTACATATAATATAAAACCAAATTAGGTCAATATAAAATATTACATTATTAACTTATTTATACAATTGCATAACAATTACAAATAATTTTATTTTTAATATTAATCCCGCGAAGCCATACGGCTTGTCTGCAGGTGATAACAGAAAAATTTAATTATTTCCAATGTTTTAAATAAAATGTTTTTTGAGTCAGTCCAGCTGACCTTCTTTTTTTTTTGACATAAGATGTACATGCAGTCCATTTCAATTCCCTTTAAAATTCAATGCTTATTTATACATATTTATAGCAACTATTGCAAATTTAAAAAATGTTCTTTTATTAATTTCTTTCTGCTCATCTTATTGTTAATATTTAATAAGCTGATTGGTAACTCATTCATGGCTGTTGGCAGTGTTACTGCTAACGCATTTTTGCCGTAGTCGTTTCGGAAGATTGGTATTTTGTACCTCCCTTGTGCTCTTCTCCTGGTATTCTGTAGGTGGTTAATGCATTCAAGGAAGTTGGTGTTGTTGAAGAATTCACTAATTATTGTTGTATTGTATAAGTTTTTAATACTGAGTATTCTCAGGCTTTTGTACAGACTATTATTATTATTACGCGTAGTTTGTTGTGTATTGTTGGTATTAAATTGATTGCTGCTATTGATGATTTTATTTGGTGAACTGCTGTAAGTACGTATCGTGTCACTTATATTCATATTAGAGTTTGTCGTCGTCTTGAGTGTATATTGATGGTTTTTGTACAGTAATTTGA
>JAHXMU010000057.1:6158694-6198557 GCA_019455685.1 Philornis downsi | reverse complement strand
CACAAAGTTCATTGAAGTTCCCACATATATTTTGTTTGGTCCTCCGAAAATTGATCACTCTGGAAACCAATCGAAATAGCAAACGTACAACTTGGCAGCAATTTACCGCATTTGAATGAATAGTAAAGAGGCTAAAAATATATATACATATTGTATTGTAATTGTATAATTGTGTTGAGTAAAAAAAAGTTTTGAATAAACTTTGGCCGATTATTGATTGGATGTATGGCTTGAATTCCGTGGTAGTTCGATTATTGTGCAGCAACAAAGAACAAACATAATTTCCACTTTCCGCATAATACTTAAATTTCTCAGGAAATCACATCCGAGATGTCCATGAAATAACTTCCCAGTACACCAAATGATCAGGCGGGAATTCAGTCCCAGGGCCTCCTGATCCCCGCGCTACCGACCAAACTCACCGGTTGGAGCTGCATAGGAAAGCAAAAGCAAAGGTACTACCAAATTGTGATTTATACACCATACTTCACGGGATTGGTAGCCCTGTGGCAAAAGAGTAAAGGCTGGACATTTTTACATACCTGCAGGTGCGGAGACCCCAGGCAGATGGAACGGTCGATACTACATTGCAAGGATGCAGTATCCTCACCGGGAAAACTCCAAATCCCTTCTGTTCGGCGGCGGTAAACGACCCGACATAGGAAAAACTCCTGCACAACAGTTCACCTAATCGGAATTTCTTTACTCCCATTTTTATTCTTCTTTTTCTTCCATTTTGTTCTTTCTCTTGATACATAAGTTGGAAGTAATTGAAAGTAGCGGCTTAGAATACCATTTCCTCAGATTATTTTTCACAAAATACTTGAGACACTGATCCAGAATTAGCTAATTTTTCTATCAAATATTTGATTGCGTCGCTTGGAAATCTAAAGACTTCAACTTAAACCTACGAAAAACACCGCTTATAGCAATTTAACTTGACGTAACACATGATATGATATGATATACTATGCCAGATTATACTAGATTTTCTTCGAAGTATTTTGTTTATTTATTTATTTATTATAAATATACTCGCTCGATTTCCAATGGGAAATAGAAAAGACAATAAAGAAACGACATTTACATTAAAAATACATTATACAAATGGTAAACCCGTCATTAGCATATTTTCTATATATTTTTTTTTTTTTATTTTTCGTAAGCCTGTTACAGAGAGTCAACTCATTGACGAAATCCCATCAAACCCACTTAAGACAACACGTGCAAATGACGTTGAAAGAAAGTAATTTGAAGAATTCCTTTACATCGGAGTAAATCGCACAAAAGCCATACCCAGATACCCAAACAGACACTCACAACAGACACTCGTAACGGAACTGACAAAAAAAGCTTTAAGGCTTTAATAAATCATGAAAGCAGATAAGATATAGGAAAAAAACAACAACACTAATAATAATATTAAGCCAAGGTATATCCGCAAAAAAAAAAACGATAAAAGGAGGAGAAAAACAAAGAATGTGAGTAATAATAAAGCAACAAACCAATTAAACAATACAATAAGAAGGGAGGGGAGGAGAAGAAAGGAGAATAGGAAAAGACACTTCAAAGGATAACTTCGAAAAATGAGACCCAACATTGAATGCCAACAGAAGAATAACCTTATCAAAGAAGCTCTAAGAAAAAACTAAATTGGTGGTCACTTTGTTGACTTTATTGGATATGTCCTCCATCAATGGGAACTGGTTGCAGAAGCAACAAGGATGAACTTAGACTCAAAAGAAGATCAGATACGTAAAGCCCATTCACTAGTAACGACGTGTGTAAACATAAATGCCAACAAATATGTCTAATTTCAATTCTAAAACTGAATTTAAAAGAATGTTTTTAATTTAGGTAACTGGTGTACTATTGGGTGATTTTTTAATCGTAGTTTTTTTTTAAATCGAATAAAACACTCAAATTTGCATCATATATTAAAATTTTTTATTGGAATTGATAAATTGGACTTTGCCATTTAATTTTTAAAGATAATTTTATGTAACTGTTGTCTGTGGCTCCGTCTCAATATCTCCATTCGGAAGGTCCAATTTTTAGTCACTTTTTCGAGCATTTCGGCCTGTATTCCACGAATAACACGTGTTATGTCATCCTGTAAGGCTTCATAGACTAACGACTGGACATAACCCCACAAGAAATAATCAAGGAGCGTTAAATCGCAAGATCTTGGGGGCCAACTCATAGGGCCAAATCGAAAGATAAGCTGCCCACCAAATTCATCCCTCAACATATCCATTGGGGCTTCACGAGCAGTGTGGCATGTTGCACCGTCTTAATGAAACCACATGTCAACTAAGTTCAACTCAGCCAATTGAGCCAAAAAAAATATCATGTGGTTAGGTAACACATGCCCAATTGTTAAGACGGCGACTAATTGACATTTCACGATCGTCATTAACAGTCGTCGCTACGACTGCAATATTTTCTTCGGTACGCACTCTACGCATGCGAGTCGATGGTCTTATGTCCAACAGAGTAAATTTGGAGATAACAGCACGAATTATTGATTCAGCAGGTCGAATATGACGACCATAAAATGGTCATATCAAACGATGCACATTTGTCACAAAGCACGAATTTGTTCTCTCTTTTATCTGCAGAAAATACGAATTTTAAAAAATAATTTATTATCGCACTATCACGAAAAAGAATAAATGAACATCTTAATTTTTGGTAATTTCAGCGCCAACCACTTCTGCAACGCTATGATATCACTGTTGCCAGGGAAGAACAACCTCATAAAAATAAGAATTTCTAATAATCCCTACCTATTCCCAGCCTACGCTGCGAGATGAATGTACTTCTCCAACTTCTGAGCTACGCTGATGGACAATATGTTTGCCCATTTCTATCTCTACAGTAATGCCAGAAAGCACGAATTTAAAAAATTCATTTTAATTCCGTGCCTACATTGTTAAATTTATATCTCAATTTTCATGATTTCAGCTATTTTCGTATGTTTATGGCAATGGTAGCGTTTTGCCTTTGTCTTCTATCTAATTCCCAGAAAGTAAAAAATTGAAACAATTCTTTTGTATTTCATATAGCCATTCACCATTTCCGACAACTTTCTCCTCCGTTTCCTATTGCAAGTATACTTTGAATCTATGCTCTCGATTTCGTGACCTCATTTTAAGCCGTGTACTCCAGCCCATAGTAAAATTGTCGTTTCTCTTCATCCCGTTTTATAGCCTAAAACAACAATTTTGAAACTTCCCTTTTATCATGCGCTTTTTCCGTAAAAGGCATAATCCTAATTTTTTTCGATTTTAATTTAATATTTTGTAATTTTAATTTTTGTCTCCCTTTCTTTCCAATTAACTTCGAGTAAAAATATACCTTTGGAAAAATCCTCCTGATTGCACGCTTACACTTTAAATGCAGTGGCCACCCTACAGTCTGTGATGTCAGCGACATTCTGAAGTCCGTTGACTGGTTTGCATATCAGACTTTTAAACCCAAGTCTCATTAGTAGTAATAATAAGTTTTATGAATGTGGAGCCAGAATTATCTCGTCCTAGCATATCTTCAGCGACCTTAACAGTATTGAGTTTTTAAAGAAGTCCAGGTTTTTGGATCAAGTCGAGCGGCAACACATTTCATGATCAAGCAATCGTGTAAAATGGACTGAACTATTCGTGAGACACTCTCTCTCTCCATCCTTCTCTATCTCTAACTTGTCTCTCTCTCCTTCTCTCTTTCCTTCTCCCTCTCCCTCCTTCTCTCTCTCTCCTTCTCTCTCCCCTTCCCACTCTCTCTCTCAAATTTAAATGAAAATTTTCAATCAACATTTTCTTTTTTTTATCGGTGTTAACTTCAGTTGAAGACTTTGATGGCTCACCAGACTGAGGCAAATCTTCCATCACATCTCAAGCGCTTTTGATTGCACTGTACCCCTCATATCCACGCATTTTTCATAAAATCAATTCACCATAAGCCTTTAGAATTATAACATTTTCAGCAATTCGAAATGGAATTGCATTAGAAATTCAAAATGTTAGACAGATCCTTTCTTCGGTATTTTTTATCTATTATAAAAATTGCAAAGCATACTTGAGGTGAACTGACATTGCCGAACACATAAACAAACCAATGACAGATTCCGCTAATACTCCGCATCAGTGTAAAAGACAATTATGCCGACTTAGCGACAAAAAGAATTTTAATAATCCCCTTAAGCCAACTTTCTAAATGATCAATTTTCTAAATGATCCAAAAAATTAACACCTAAAATTATGGGAAGCGCCAAATATATATATATTTTTTTTTGTCATAATAACTGCGACCCCAATTTGTAAATGGCAGCCCTCGTATACGACACACTCTCTACTGTAATAACACCGAATGGTAACACTAGAATGGTTATACTTCAGAAGTTTTATTGCTGAGTCTGTTTGCGCATTCCAAATAAACGAATGCCCGTCAAAACCAAACCACCACTCATCAAAATGTTGTTAATACAAGACCAAAATGTGTATAAATATGTTGTTGCCTTCAAAGTCATTATTGTTTTTATTTCCTTTGCAGCATTTATGAAGTTATATTTGAGTTTTTGTTATCAGTCTTCTCCCCAAATGGTTTTTGTCTCTGTGAACAGACCTTCATGTTCATGATGACAGTAAAGCTTTTCATGATTGTGACACTGACGAAGCGATGATGAAGATGGTCATAATAATGCTGGAGCACGATGATGACGACGGTGATTGTGATCTAGTATTCTATATGGGGCTTGACAAAAGCGCGCACACATCACGCAAACCACACACAACAGAGTCAAGGTTTCCAAATTATGAACAAACATAAATAAGGACGACGTTGTTAGTTTCTACCCTCCCAGTAGGAAATTTGAAGCAGTTATACAAAAGATTAATCGAAGGGCAGATATGTTCAAATGTACTTAAAGACTATACAAATTTTCTGAAATATTTTGATTGCAAACAAAACCTATTTTGTCTCTTCATCCAGGAAACAGCTAAAAGCCTATTTACACCATCGCGATTCGACAAAATTGTGTACATAAATTGTTATGAAATCATTTATAGTAGAGCGACGCGAAACTCAAGCGACGGAAATTCGGAGGTGACATAGAGAAAAAAACGTTGTTTACGGCATCTGTACTGTATTTTTGAAGCGTTTTTGATAAGTATCTTATAATATTATTTTTTTAAAAGCGTAAAATAAAGGACATACTTTTTGCGCATGGAATCATGGATAAGTCAAACAAATGCAAGAAATTCGTAGTATTCATTAAAATTTCAATTTAAAAAATGTTAACACATTCGAAAAAGACGAAATTTTAGTAATAATTTTGAGGTTTAGTGGCAAATGACAGTATCAAAAACCTCTTTGGTGTAAATGTACAAATATTTTTCACTCGAAAGGGACAAATTTTGGAGCTAAATTGCCTGAAGGGTTACCTCGAAATTACCTCAATTATCATTGGAATGCATCGACATTTTTTTTTTTTTTTTTTTTTTTTTTTTGTAAAGTTCTGTTTACAACAATCCCATAAAAATTAGGTATCAGAAGAGTTTGGGGTCAAAGGAATATGAAGTTTTTCTCCTATAACAGGCTCGCATAGATTTCAAAGGAACTCTCTTTTGACGTAGTTCAAAAAAATGTAAACTTTTTAACATATTTAAGTAACATCTATGGGACAGGTGTGCTATTGATTGACTGACTGGCTGATTAACTATCGTCGAGGGCAAAAACTCGAATTACGGAATTCACATTTCAAACTTTCCCTACAGAATAGGCGAATGATAGGAAATGATATTTCCAAAATCTTTGTTTAACTTTAGGTTTAAAAACTGGGTAAAATGGAGAAAAAAATGTATTATCTCCCTTGCAATATCCGTAAGAAAATGAGATTAAAAATAAGCGAAGAATGTAGACGAAAATTGTTTTAGTAACTCAAACAAATAGGTGAAGCTAAACTCATGAATTTAGGTATAGATCATCAACAATCTAAGAAGCGCAATGGGAAGTAATCTTTGCCAACTCATTTCTCAAAAGAAAAAAATAGAAAATAAAGGAATCACAATCAGCATGAGGGGATAGAACGATCGGTTAGAAGTAAAATCACTAAAATTAATCTGTATATTCCTGTTACAGTATAATTGCGATATGCATACATTTAGAGCCTGAATCGGGGAAAAAGGAGACGCAAAAAACGGCAATCGTCGAAAATAAAAAACCGGTAAAGTGGTTTCCGGTTACGCTTTTTGATTACTTTGATCACAAACTCGCTAAAACTGATACAAAGCACAATGGACTAAACTTCACCGAGAACCTCTGGTCTCGAACAAACGATTGAAGCTTATTTATTTACTTATTTACGAAAGCCAACTAAAATTTAATTTTTTATTTTAAACATCACACGTAGAAGAACAATCCAAGTACTTTTTTCTTCTTCGCTCCCTCTCTACAATTTGTCATACCAAGTTTTGACAGTGCTTCAGATATTTTATCCTTTAAACGCAGTTCTGTCATCCGAGTGCAATCGTTATATTTCTAATCGCTTGGCCATATCAATGTCCACATACAGATCATACAGAACATGATCTACTTGCCCCAGATGCATCAGTGAAGGCATACCAAGAGACCGAATTCTGTAAAGAATTCTGGTCATTATATTGCACAGGAGTAAAAGAAAAGAAGAGATACAAGTGTCGTACACACCATATGAAACGCTTGGACCTTCATAAAGGTATTTCGAGCTAAAGGAAATCCACTTAACAAAGTGGATAACCACTTGTGATTTATTGCCTAAAAGTAACCAAACTTTTTTTAAAACATTATTGCTGGGGTGGAAAATGGATTTCCTGCAACAATAATTTCTGGTCCTACCAAGATGAACGGACTGAAACTTTATCAAAGATTGAGTTGCACCAAAACAAAGGTAATTTCTGTCGATTTAGTGAGATTTTAAAAGAGCGGCTTACCTTAAACTGCTTTCAAGAAAACCAAACATAAATTCCAAGATTTATTGTCAACAATTGAAGCTTGATGGATTATCGATAGAAAGGAGGCCTAAATTAGTAAATCGCAAAATCCTAATTTTCCACTACAACACATATTTGCAGATTCGACAAAAAATACTGGAGTTTCAATGGGAAGTGAAGCCTCAGAGTCTTGATTTGCCATCTTACGAAAATTCCTCAATATTGTTAAGGATCTAAACACCGAATTACTCCAATATTGTGATATTAAGGATGTGTCACTTTTTCAATCTTAGCTCAGAAAGTTGCTTCAACGATGTTAAAAGATCATTCAACAAAAAAACACCTACATTATAGATTAAAATTAATTATTTCAATAAAAAAAATAAATTTACTTTTAGCAAAAAAACCGAAATTACTTTCTTGTCATCAAAAATAAATTGCCGTCCGTAAGAATACTATACAGGGTGGCGCAATAGAACGTGCATATCTAAAATATAGATTAAAAAATAAATACAAAAGGTATGGTTAAAATAAATCTAAGGCATTGTAGAGTAATAAATGGAGTTTATTTTTCAAAAATAACATCATCTAAGTGGTGACCCTCTCTACGACGGCACTCCTCTAACCGCAAACGAAAATTATTGAAAACTTTCTTCAGTAATACTGGTGTAATGGCTACCATTTCACCACGGATATTCTCCTTGAGCTGAACGATATTTCTTGGATTATTACTGTAGACTTTGTGTTTGATGTATCCCTACAAAAAAAAAGTCAAGAGGTGTCAAGTCTGGACTACGTGGGGGCCATGGGATATCACCTCTTTTCGAAACCAGTCTGCCAGGGAACATCTGCTTCACCACCGCCATGGAGGCATTTGATGTGTGACAGGTAACTCCATTTTGTTGGAACCAAGTTCTGGAATTCACTATTCTTGAACTTTCAATTTCTGGAGCCAAAAATCCGTCCAACATCTCAACATAGCGTTCCGTATTAACCGTGACGTTTTGGCCCCGCGCATTTTCGAAGAAAAAAGGGCCAATTATTCCTTTGCCAGAGATTGCTGCCCATACTGTCACTTTAGGACTATGCAATGGTTTCTGGTGTTTGATTTTGCGATTTTCACTGTTCCAGTAACGACAATTTTGACGGTTTACGAACCCATTCATAAGGAAATGAGCCTCGTCAGAGAAAATAATATTGTCAAAATTGGAAAATCAATTAAGCATTTCATTATCAAATGCGAGTCTTGCAATGAAGTCAGACTCTTTCAATTCTTGTGTTAATTGCAGCTTATATGGATGCAGTTTAAGATCCAATGTTAAAATTCGTTGCAAACTTCGTCGCGATAATTGTAAGACAGACGATCTCTTGCGAGTCGACATTTGTGGATTTCCTCGTACTGACTCCATAACTCTCTCAACATTGTCTTCGGTCATAGATGTTCTTGGGCGACCATTTGCTTGTGGTTTAAATGTTGAACCGGTCTTTTCAAAACGTTTTACCCATATTTTAATTAAATTAGCACTCGGAGCTTCACTAATTCGCCGTAGTCCATATTCAGCACAATATAGTCGCCTAGTAGCAATATATGATATATATTTATATATTTTTTATTTATTTCTATTTTTTTTTTTTTTGTTACACTCAAATATGTATCGCAAACTTAGCAACTGCGTTTACTAAGCGAGAAAGTAATTTCTCTTAATTTTAGTTCTACTGCCCGTAGACAAGTAAACATTATAATGTCTTCAAAATTCTACTAAATCCTGCATACATTTTAACAGAAGGATGTCACAACGCTGCTGTTACATTTATATTTCAAACAAATTTTCAACTCAGCTGAACAAAATGTATTACGATGATGCTGCCTAAAGTAATCATAATCCATATGATTGATGGCAAATGCTGCCGTCCATGGGATGGTCATTAACTGTACTCAGATTTCCTGCTGGTACACAAAAACTACATTTTAGGAGGCAGTGTACGGAGTATTCTTTTGTCAGTTGTTGGCATATTTGACAATTCCACCTTCATGTGTTGTGTTGACAAGAGATGGTTTGGAGGGCTCATTTGCTACGAGTAATCTATGGGGGTACATCGATATGTCATTGATAAAATGAAATATTCAGTAGACTATTGTGTTAGTAGAAATTTTGTTGATGTTATTGCCATTTCGTTTGATAATTTGAGAGTTGAGGAAAAGCAATTAAGGCTTTTATCACTCTACAGGTCACAGAAATGTTCTACTATTGACTTTGTATCCATTATTGATGAAATACTGGGCCCACTAGTAAGTAAACCTATTGTTATAGTGGGAGACAGAAATATTGATTTGTATAAAAATGAATCATTTAACGAATTGGAAACCAGGTTTTTAAATTATGATTGTCACAACTGCCAACTGGCTAATTACAAGAGAAGAATGTAATATGTGGATTGACCACATCTTCAGCAATATTTTCTTGACAATTTCTGTAGATTCAGTAGAATGTGATTTAACAGATCATAACATAGTGTGCTGTAAGATAAAATGTAAGATTTTAGCCACAGAAAGTATAGAGAAAACGAAAAAGCAAACCAGTTTTAGATACTTCAGAAGATCAGGCTAATAATCTGGTAGATGTAATCAAGAGCGCTATTGCTTACTCAACCACTGAGACGAAATATAAAAAACAGCCTAGATTTGCTCTTACTTCGAATGCAAATCTACAGAATTTTATTTTGCTTAAGGAGAAATTGCTTATTAAAAGAATAAAGGCGAAAACCAAGAAATATAATGAGCTGTTAAAAGGTATTAGTAAGGTAATCAAGGCAGCTTGTGCGGAGTCTAGGAGCAATTATTATTTTGACAATCTGAATAAAGTTAATAATGATCCGAAAAAATCTTGGAATTTTTTAAACACTGTTTTGGGACGTAATGCAAATAAGAAAATACAGATTATTACAAAAGATGGACGAAGAGTTGATTGTGATCAGGAGAAAACTGATCGTTTAAATCAATATTTTGTAGGGTCTGTGGAAAGTTTGAAGCAAGGAATTGTGATATTTGTCGATGATAATTGCAATATATTAAGAACTTTGAGGAAGAAATCAAGATTCATTTAATGAAAATGAAGTTATTGACGTGATTAATGACCTTAATATTAATGCTGCGCCGGGATATGATGGTATTATGTCGAAAATAGTAGTTTAATGCAGTAACTATTAGTCTCCAGTATGAATGACCATATTTAATGGAATAATTACAAGCGCACAATCACTATCAGGATAGTCTCAAAATTAGTAAAATTATTCATATTCCGAAAATTTCGTAAGCTGTGTCTGTGGAAGAGTATCGTTCTACTGCAATTTTATCTGTAATAGATAAAATTTCTGCTGCAGTCCCCCATAATTGGATTCCATATGTCCATATGGGTTTTAAGACACATTTATAGATTTTCAAGTTGTTATCTATTGATAATTTGGATTTGCCATTCAAAAGCCAATTTAAGGATCTTAGTTTGAGCCCCAAGGCCAGTCTTTTTGTAAATATATGCTTTCTCCAAGTTAGTGTTCTGTCCAAATAAATGCCTAGATACTTTGCATCATTTGCTTGAGGTATTTCAACATTATTAATAGACACGGGAGGGCAACATTCTCTCCGAAGTGTAAACGATACCTGAACCGAAATGTTTTTGCAATTTTCTAGATGCTTGATCCGGGTTGACGTTAGTGGCAAGAACAGCTGTATCGTCTGCAAACGTTTCGATAAGAGTCCCTTCTTCTGTGGGTGGATTCGAAGTGAAAATCAGATATAAGGTAGGATTAATAATGCTGCCCTGAGGTACTCCCGCATGCGATTTAAGCATGTCCGACATGTCTCCGCCGTGTTTAACAGAAAAGGTTCGTTCAGATAAATAAGATTTCAGAAAAATGAAGAAATTCGTGGGTAACATTTTCCTCAATTTGAATAATAAACCTTCGTGCCATACCCTATCAAAGTCTTGTGAAATGTCCAGAAATGCCGCATTGCAATACTTTTTCGTGTCGAAAGATTTACTTATCAGTTTAACTAATCTATGAACCTGTTTAATCGTCTCATGTCCCTGCCTAAAACCAAATTGGTGTAGCAAACTCCAACCTTGAAATATTGCAACGCTTTCAATCCAAAGTACTGCGAACCATTACCAGTGCACCCAGACACTTCTCGAACAAACAATTGCATAGAGAATTGAAAACACCCTTCATTAAGGAAGAAGTCCAAAAATACTCCGCTAGATACATGAATCGTATTCAACAACATCCGAATCAGCTGGCGTCCAATCTGATGAACGAAACACCATTATTTACCAGACTAAGGAGGAGAACCACACAGGACCTGGCTACTCAGGACGAATACAGTAGTAGAGACACTCAAGGAAGTGTTCCCGAATAAAAATAAAATTTTAGTATATAAGTAGTATGTAGGCCAATGCAAATATTACTGAATGTCCAAGGACAGATTGTAATAAATACAGAATTTAAAAAAAAAAAACAAAAAGATAAAATTTTTGAAAAATTATTGCATAAGAAGTTGTTGGATTACTTAAATCAAAATGAATATATGTAGAAATATCAGTTTGGATTTAGAAAAGGATGTGGAACTGAAGAAGTTGTGATCAATGTGCTAAACTTTGTTTGTGATGGTTTGGATAGTGATTTTCATGGCGTTGCAGGCTTGTTTTTAGATTTTTTCCAAGGCATTCGATCTTGTGGATCATGATATACTGCTGGAGAAACTATCATATTATGGAATTGAGGGCAAGGAATTACAACTCTTGAAAAGCTATTTATGTGACAGAAAACAATATGCACAAATTTGTAAGGCAAAGAGTGAATTAGTTCATGTAAAATCTGGAGTGCCGCAAGTTAGAGCCTTGGGAGCACTTCTGTTTTCTATTTATTTAAATGATTTAATTAATTTGAAGTTGAATGGCCGGTTGTACTCGTATATGTTTGCAGATGATATGTGTTTTTTTTTTTTATCCTTATAAGTATGATCTAGCTTTAAGAACCATTATGGAGAGAGACATGTCATTAATTTTTGAGTTTGTGAGAATAAACAAATTAGTACTTAACGCAACCAAAACTAAACTAGTTCGATTTAGACCACGTTCTTATGGAATGGAAAACAAGTTTCTGAAGTGAAGTACCTGGGTGTGACATTACAAACTAATTTAACCTGGAAAAGTCATATCACCAATGTTAAGAAGAAAATTGCTCCTGCTATTGGCATTTTATACAAATTAAAAAACTTTTTGAATAGAAAAACTGAACTACTTGTTTTCAACTCACTCGTTTAAAGTCTTTTGAATTATTTGGCAATCGTATATGGTCACAAAAATACTGTTGCTTTAAAAAGTCTACAGCGCATGCAGAATAAGGCGGTTAAAAATATTTTTGATTTACCCATCTCATGCCCAACCTTATCACTCTATGAGGATATAAACGTTCCTGTATAGTCTATCCGTGGAAGACATCTGCATCAGCTTGTTATGTTCACGTACGAGTATGTAAATCTTTAAATAAAATCGGATGCAGAATGATTGAATTTACACAAAATCAAACTAATTTCCGCATAAGAAATTTTAATAATTTGAAAGTTGTGAGGTGCAGATTAGAGACCTCCAAACAGCGTATAGAATATTTGGGTAGTTTTGAATACGATAATTTACCAATGACCATTAAAAATGTAAATAATATATCCACATTTAAAAATAATGTAAAGGATTATCTAAAAGAAAATTTGCAGATGCTTCTTATGCAACTAAAATGTTTTCAAAAAATTATGAACTCTTAACTAATTAATTAACAGAGCTTATTTGTTAATATATTTTACTTGAAATTATGTATTGTACTTAGCGTACACGTGAAACTAGTTGCCAGCGTGCCCAAATAAGGCCCTCTGGCGCTGAGGCCAAATATTATATTGTAATATATTGTACAGAATTTTAAATAAACCCCGTGAGAGGATTGTTTTCAAAAACATCCAACTATGTCGTGGAAAATATAAATTTTCATTCAGTAATGAAAACTCATTACCTGCCCCAGATAATGAACTATTTGATATTCACTTTAAAATGAACAACACAAATGCAGCATTACAAATTGAACATAACAAAAACTAAATGACCTTCCCAGAGTAAAGAGCACATTACTTGTCACTAATTATTCAGTAGATGCCGCGTCAGAGGCCAGCGATTTATTAAGAATAATATTCTCTAACACTGCTGTATGCAGCAGCCAGTGATTGGTAGAGAAGAAGGAAGTAGTTCAGTGGTTTGTTAAGCAGTTCCGAAGGATGATGACGATGCTGTTTCAAAATGCTCAACTTAGACTGGGGGTTATGTTTATAAAAGTGAAATGTAAAAAATATGTAATTCCTATAACATTTAAAAAAAATATTATGGAGAAAATATATTAACATAGTCAAAATATATAATAAAATATATAAATGGAAACTAACTCACATCCTTGATCATATTTTACAAAAATAAAGACAATTCAATACTAGATTCAATATGGTGTCTTATTTACGAAATAAGTAACAGATTTTACTGCCGACTGTGAATTTAAAGTGCATACAAAAATATTTTCGATGGCAGAGTTGTCGATTCACGAAAACAAAAACCCAGTCACCAACCATCAAATAAAATTTGCATTCAGGTATGTTCTAAAAAAGTAGTGGAATTAAAGTAAAATACGATTTGAAAAGTTAACATTTCATTTTGGATGTTCTGCAAATGAAGTGATTTGTTGTTTCATTTTCTTATATGAAATGAAGTTCGAAAACAGAAGTTGTAAACAGCTGACATTGACTTGAAAATAAAATTTAGTTATTAAAACTACTATTTGTGATTTTTTATGCATAAAATGAAAGGATAAATAAATAATAAGGATAAATAAATAAATAAAGGATAAATAAATAATGAACGCGGTGTTAGTGTCCACTGTATACCAAACCAATGAATACGCAAGAGCAAAATTACAATTACGAATTACGAATTTTGCGGGATCACTCAAATCCTCTGGATATGGGCGACACTACCTATACATATGTACACACATGTATGTACTTAAGTACATTCAATATACTTTTAATAAAAACTATTAGGTTTTTACAAAATTATCGCAACAACAAAGATGCATTTCATAACATTTTACTTTGCATAATGTTGAGACTGCCCAAGTCATCCATTCCGGCAGAACTACAGCTTGCTGTCACATTAAGATCTTTAGCAGAAGGAGGATTTCAACGGGGGGTCGGAAAAGACACTAATGTGGCCTTAGCACGGAGCACCACCTGCAAAATTTTAAATCGAGTGCTTATTGTTCTAGAAAAATATATTTGTCCCAGGTGGATTAAATTGAAAATGACAGTTGATGAACAAAGTTTGTCTAAGCGCCACTTCATGCAAAAATTTGGTATTCCCGGTGTAGTAGGATGCATTGATGGAACTCACGTGGAAATTACTAAGCCGCAAAAAGATTCCACAATTCTTCCAATTTTACATGGTCCCCTTTTTCCAGGTCTGAATTGTTTTGCATAAAACGTAGCATTATTGCATCCTGCGTTGTATTCTTGCGTTTTCCCCTTCAAACAAGGAAAATTTTTATTCAACCAAAGGAATCTGACCACTTTTATTTATTTTACTTACATGTTTATTTGCAAAAATGTTTGTTTCGCAATCAACTTTCAAAGTATTTTTAAACCACTTCTTGTTGCCTAAAATTAGTTTCTAGAACAATGCAATTCACTACGATTTGATGTTCGAAAACAAAACAGAAATGAAAAGTAAAAAGTAAAATTTAGAACACTCAAGTGTCAAATTGAAGTGATTTCAAACTACTTTCACTTTAAAGTAGAATCTGGAACATACCTGATTATTTAATGATGATTTAAAAATCATTAGGCTATTTCGAATGCATTGAACTTTTTCAGATTTTAACTATTATCGAATTTTCTTGATGTGTAAGCATTAATACGGCTAAAAAGTAAGACCAGTTATGCGGGTATATCCAATCCCTAAAATATGTATAAGTTTACAACACTCTGATAAATCTCTGTGCCAGACTTAACACCACATATATCATCAGTGTTTCAGGTACGCTCGGTTTTGCCCAACACACAAATTTCGCTGATTTTTACATTGCATATTTTTGCAAAGCGAAGAAGTTATTTTAAATTTACTTTACCCAAAGAAATTTCTCATGTGGAAAAAATTTTAAAAACTACCAGAGGCTCTTGGTGAGGAGACCCTGTCGGAAATAAATCTCAACAACTGGCATAAACAGTTCAAAGAAAGTTTGAATGCACAATAATCTCTTGCGATGAAAATTGCATTCAACAAATCCCAAATCTGTTGCCCGAAAAAACATCGATTAGCATCGATTAGCATTACCGATTATGTCGGTATTTCAAGTAAATCAGTCAACTCCATTTTAAAACATATTTTGCGCCTCAAACACACTAAATCTCGATTGGTATAAAATGCAAACAAACATTTCGAAAAAATCATTATATTCACACTTTCGTAAAGATAGTTTCTGGTTTCTACCAACCTTAAAAAATGTGTCATTACGGGTGATGAGTCTTATGCCTATGCCTACAATATAACCTATAAAAATAACCGATCAATTGGCCTAATATCGTGCTAAAGGTTAAACAAGACCGTAAAGATGACAGTGAGATCACAAAAAATCAATGTTGTGCTACCATTTTCCCTCGATTATGCTGACATTTTCACACTTCGATTTCCTTCCACTGAGTGTTGAGTGTCTTTTGAGTGAAGCAATTCGCAAAAAGATCCCAGATTTAGGGGCAGGCAACTCTTAGTTTTTTCACCACGATAATGAGCCATCTCAAACTGCATTGCATTTACGCAGGTTTTTCGCCAACAAATTCAATTAGTCAGTTATGACAATGAGAGCACTTCTAACTATTCTTAGTTCCGGATGGTAGAATAAGTAATGAAATCACGCCAAGTACTCCAACTAAGGACAACCTGGTGTTACAACGGAGCTATAAATCGGTAGTAATGATTTCATAATGAGCATGAATCAGCTCCTAAACGCGATTTGGCTTCACCTGCACTGAAAGTGGCTGGTACTCTCTTCAGTGCTTGCGTACGTCGATAATAATGAAACTTTGGACAAAAATTGCGAGATGTTACTGCCGCTTTATCAAGCATTGAAAAGAAGAGAGCAAAAGTACATCTCAAGATAAATGAGGACAAAATCAAGTTGTCTGATCTGAAGAGAAAAAAAATCTACTCCTTTTAGACACGGTGAACAATGATGATTAAAACATTTTCATGGTGGTTTCTATTCCCGTCATCCTGAAAATTAGAAAAGAAATTTGTTTACATACGAGCGATTGAAGGCGATTGAATGACAAAACTAATGAACAAAAATTCAACTGTATCATAGAATAATGATATCAATCTCACCACATTTTGAGAAAAATATGCTCCTCAAAATATATGAACTCATCATCATTAACAGAGATTTTCGATACTAAACTAAGAACAAATTGTATCAAAAGAAAGATTTGTGCCAAATTTGGCTAAATTCAAGAAGCGAAGAAGCGTATATTAACAAAATCCATCAGTTATTTGGAAGATATCAGAGGGGGTGTGGTTACTCGGTCCGTTTTTGCTAAGCTTTATGAAACAAGTTAGAAAGAAAAAATGTAATTTCGATGAAAGGCACCAGAATTTCCATTTCCATATCAAAACGTGTAGCAAATTTGATTGAAACTGGTTTAACAGCGTAATAATTACGACCCATGTATCGATCCCAAGTTAAATCGATCATATATAAGAGGGTTAACCGATGGGGCCGTAATTAATTAGTCGATTTTTTTTAAATTCTGACTTGCAGCTTAGTGGACAAAAAATTATTTTACTGCAGTCTAAGAATTAGAAGTTGGAGGACAATTTTGAATTTTGGAAAATAAGTTAATTTTTTATATGGCAGTTACCAGACGAGGCATGGTTAATCGCTCGACGTTTTCAAATTTTATCAAGCATTGTAGAAAAAAAAACACACAATGTAAAAATTTTGGATTACAAGTGAAAAACTGAATTTCCATAAATTGGTCAATTTGTATGGAAGGTACCAGAATTATAGGGCTGGTACATTCCTTGTATAATCTTCACACACGAAAGGCGAAAATACGCCTGGTTTTAAAAAGTTTCCGAAAAATTTGCCTATCGGTCAGCCATCCAGATAGTTAGCCAACAAGCTAGTCAGACAGACGGACATCAATCAATCGACTGGCTGTCACAAAATTCCATTTTCACATGCATTCTTTGCATTTTCATTTCTTCGAGTGAAGGTATAGAAATTCAAACTAGCAAAAATAGTAAAATTGCAACAAATTGCATGCATTTTACTACCTGTGGTTTTTCTCTTTTTTCATTTTTTCAATTTATTTGTTTATTCCAAAGAGAATTCATCAAGGAGGACAAGCTAATTAGCTCCACTCTGCAGATTTCTTCGCAGAAGAAGTAGTCCATATTTTTCTCGCCTCTCTTAAATCCTTTTTCAACTTTAACAGGTTTTGGGGTTTGGGAATGTCTTTTTATATGAGGTTGAAAATAAAGCTAATGATGATTTCCTGTATAAAATAAACGCTTTACGTTTTCCTCGCAGCAATAAATTGCAGCTTGACTCTGCAAGTAGATGATAACAGGTCAGTATTGTACATAAACCCTCTTCAAAACTGTCATAATAATTTTCGTGCTTGACGTTCTTTCCTGTGGAGTACACAATTCTGCTTTGATTTTTAAAGCCATTGCGATAATGGTCATGTTTGTGCTCCATTTATAACAAAAATTCCAAGTGCTACATGGAATCTCAATGGAATCCATAATGATTTACTTTCCACTTCATACCATCAATCATTATGGTTGCTAAAACTAAGTAAACAACCAGGCCACATCTGCCAAAGTTATCCCATTAAATTAGGCCGAAATGTTTCTTTTTCTTCGTTTGGGGAAATATTGGGCAATCTCGACAAAATACCACTGCATCTAAATTATGCCCATTTGGAGGATGAACTTGATTTCATGATTTGTTTTAAAAGGTACCAGGTGCTGATAAATTATAGGCACCAATGAGGTTAAACCTTGCCGTTATGCCAGCATAATTGATGTATAGCCAGGTAGTGAACAAACCATTCAGACGATATTAATAAATAACAAAACGCCTGTGATATCATGTATACGTATTACGCGTAAGGAACACGTGCCGTATGAGTGTTAACAATAAAATAAGGTGAGTGAAACAGTTGTATAAACTAATGCGACGTATGAGTGATATTTATTACCGTTCGAGAGTATAAAAAGCTTATAGCGTATTGTATGTGTCTCACAAATATTACTACAATTTACGACAAAACAAATCTCCATTTCAAATGTGTTGAATTCAAATGTCATCCCACATCTCAGCCTGCAAAGGAACACAGCAGAAAAGGAGCAAGAACATTTGGGCAACAAAAACAAATTTTCGCTTTATTAACATAAAATATGAGAGCACAAAACCAAACACGTAAGACGACACAACTTTGTCATAAATTCCTTAGTAATAAAATCTCTAAAAAATACCTCCCACAATAAAGTAGAGTAAAATGAAATAATGTTATTGCAATTTAATTTGCTTTCGTTCACATTCCAATGCTCGTAACGGTAATCATACCTGAAATTGTTATAACGCTGAACATAACTTTTTCTTGTTCCACCACAATTTCTTAAACAAAATTTAAATAACAAATTTAAATAAAATCTACAGAATGTGCAGTAAAAGGTAAACCGAGAACACCCTCTGGTCGATGTCAAGGTAATGCTGGCATTCTATTATAAGGATAGCTTCACAAAAAGGAATCCTCCCAACTTCACACAATGTCACATAAGCACAATAACAAATTGTGTAGAAAAAGTCATTGAGCTTCGCGTCCTTGGCTAAACAAAAGATTAAAGTACTTTCAGCGAATAGAAAAAATTTAAAGAAATGAAAGCGAAATGATACAGGGCGACGCAAAAGTAATCAAACTATTGGAATATGTTATTAATTTTACAAATGTAGTCATCTGTCACCAGGACTTTGGCATTTGGGAAGATGACTGATGTGAAACCTACGAAAATAAATCATGGGGCGTTACACTACTAAAGTCAGCTGAAATGATTTACATATACTTTCGGCCACCGTCTTTCTACATTGATGCAAAAGCGTGCTGAGTGTCAGAAGGGGTGCAGTAAATCCCTACATTCTCATCAACAAACTGAGTTAATGAATCTGAAATAACACACAGTGGTGTATTTAATATTGGGTTGTTCGAAAAGTTCGTTCGGGTAATTCGTTACTTCATCATACGTTATTTCTCATGACGTAGAGTTCTTTTAAACGCTTCCAAAACTTCCTCCCACCCCTTCTGTAAACTGTTTACTATTGTTTACTGGTATTCTCGTTCTAGTCGTTTAAAAAATAGCTTTAAAAAGTGGGAAAAATGAGCGAAGAAGAGCATTTTAGGCACATTATACTGCATTACTTCCAAAAAGAAAAAACGACTTATTTTGCATTACATTCTCACACATTTCACGCGGTACTTCATTAATTTCATCACGAATATTTTGTTTGAGTTGCTCAAGCGTTTCTGGTTTGTTTGCATAAACCTTGCTTTTCAGATATCCCCACAAAAAGAAGTCCGGAGCAGTCAAATCAGGCGACCGTGAAGGCCAATCAACATCACCATTTCTTGAAATAACTTGCTGTAGAAAGAGATCTCGCAGTAATTCCACTGTAATTCTTGCTGTATGCGGTGTGACACCGTCTGGCTGCTACCACAAGTTAATCAAACCCAAAGCATGCAGTTGTGGCATTAAAAAGTTTTCAATCATATCACGATATCAACCTTCATTGACAGTTACCATTAGCCGTTTCCAGTTTCAAAGAAGTAAGGTCCAATGATTCCTCCTGACCAAATTGCACACCACACTGTCAAGTTGGCAAAGTTGACTGATGAATAATTTGAGGGTTTTCCATTGCCCAGAACCAATTATTCTGTTTATTCACGTATCCGTTCAAATGAAAATGTGTCTCGTCACTCATTATGATTTTTTCATGAAAATCGGGGTTGTCATGGGCGAGCTGTAACTTCCTATTGGCATATGTACGGCGGCGTAAATGGTCTTGTGGAAGAAGCTCTTGTGTCAACTGAATCTTAAATGGAAACAAATGCAAATCCTTGTGCAAAATTGTGGCCAAAGTTGTTCTTTGAAGACCAAGCTCCTTTGCACAACGTCGAATTGAGGTTGATGGATTGTTTTAAATACCTTTTGAGCAGCAGTACTGTTTTCAGCCGATCTTGCAGTACGTTGTTGTCCATGCTTGGCCCTATCAGCTACAGACCCTCTTTCATCGAAATCATTCACTACACAATAAATAGTGCGTCTTGTTGCCACTTTGTCTCTCCCAAAAAATGCACGTAACTTTCCGATTGTCACAGTAATCGATGATTGATTTTTATAAAATGCTTCAACGATTGAAACACGTTGGTTTATCGAATATTTTTCCATAATAAATTTGCCACGTCTCTACTTACTACTAATGTCTACCAAAATTGCGGCCAAACAAAGTAGTATACCTTCCCGACGGACACCCTGTATATAAATTTGTAAATAAATTTCTTTTAAAAACCGAAAGATATGATATGATATGAATCCATGAGTATCTGAAGTAAATTAGTAAAATTTGTATGGAAGGTTCCAGAAACGCTCCTATCTAAACTTAGCTAAATTCAATGCAACTGCTTGAAATATATGAACTTAAGAATACATGGGTTAAATCGGTCGTTTGTACGGAGGACACCAGAAGTGGGATAGTCACTTTTTCGATTCTTCTCCATATTTGCCAGTCACTGTAATCTACAAATTAGTAGTTACAGGAGAAAAAAAAAATAATTTCAGGAAATAGGTCAATTTTAAGGGGGGAGCCAGAAGAGGTAGACCGATACAGCTTACTTACAATCTTCGGAAAGTTTTAAAAAGTTTCAGACCGATGCACATCGCTCAATCTACTTAGAAGGTCATGAAACGCATTTGGTCAAAATATACTTGATACACGCTTCACGCTTCCTTCAGAGAAAAACTATCGGGCGCACAAAACCTATCGGGCGCTTTTCGAAAAATCCAACAAAACAACATATTAGAAAAAGTGCGTGAGCTTCACTTTCTTTGTTAGAAAAGAAAGTTTAAAAAAATTAAAAATTTTCATTTTATGAAAAAATTTAAAGAAATGAAAGATAAAATGTTACAGTGTGGCATACAAATTATCAAACTATTTAAAGATGGTCTTGCTTTGCAAACTGAGCCATCTGTATTCAAGATTTTAGCATCTGACAAGAAGACGTATGTCAAGAACGAACCCAAAAGTTGTAGGCCGCTTTCAACCTACGACCCAGAATTTTTATTTAAGAACAAACAACACATATTTTTGAATAAAGTTTTTGCGTCCTGCCTATATAAAACGATACTTCAAATGGTCACGCAGGAAAAGTAAAAGAGTGATTACTTTCGAGCCACTCTGTATCATTACGATTATTTCCATCAAAAACGAAACAGAAACAGCTACGTTAGCAAATCACATGTTTAAAGTTAAATGATTGTTTGTTCTCGAAAAATATACAAAACGCACCCATATTTCGTGCGCAAAGAGAGAAAAATTTTAGAATGGAAAACAGTCAGCAACAAGAAAAAAACACTGCTATAAACCGCACAAAAACATGCCGCTTACAACAGCAGGACACGCAAATCCTTCCTAATAAAAACCACAAACCCATAATGATAAATAACTTCCGTCAAAACCACACACATTCTCATATAAAGATATACGGAAATACGCCCGCGAGGCAAGACGTTTCCTTTCATGAGGAAATAACTATGAAGGATTCAATATGTTACATCTACCACACCAAAGAAAACGGTAACTTCTCAATGCCCTTAACATTCAGTTTGATTGAGACATTAGCAAGATGAAATTCTACTGTTTCAGTTGGATGTATCGCATATTAATAACATATCGAAGAAAGAAATTGTCTTAAATTTAGTATTACAAATAAAAATGAACGAATGAATGAAGTTCTACTGAATTTAACATTAATAAAGTAAAGAATGGCGACTGAAAATCTTCAATTATGACGACGGTTCCAAAACTAGCCGACCTAACTAAAAAGACACAAAAAAGTTGGGAAACATTTTCTCTATTTTTAGCATAATCTCCTTTTAGTTCGATACACTTTTTTCAGCGATATTCAATAGCTTATGTATCCCGTTTGTTATAAGAACTGTCAAACTCCTTAAAATAACCATCAACCGCAAACTCCACTCCTTCATTGTCGGCAAATCTTTTACCGCTGAGTCATTTTTTCAAGTTTAGGAATAGTCTGATGGAGCTAAATCTGGCGAATAAGGTGCTCGATGAAGCAATTCGACCTATTAGCTATTAACCATTAATTGTGGTCATCGCAATGGTGGAGGTGTGAAATGGATCATTGTCTTGATGAAACAACATCTTCTTTCTCATCTTCAAATCTTCGGTTAATATACAATGTATTGCACTTTTTTAAATGCTTATTATTTCAGTCAGCTCGCGCACCTTTAGCCAACGATCCTCCATTACCATTGTTGGGATTTTCTTAACCGTATCTGGCGTGGACGCCTCAATTGGCCGACCACTATGGCCTCGTTTAAACTCTGCTATCCAATATTTTACAATCGCAAACGAAGGACCAGACTTCCTCAGAAATGAATCTGGCTCGGCTTTAATACTGGTTGGACTGAGATCTTTCAAATGAAAATATTGAATTACATAACGTTGATCAATTTTTTCCAAGTTTACAAATTCACTGAGATCGTTTGCTTTTCATGACTCAAATAAAAATATTAGACAACGTGGCGCCTTGAAACTTAAAATATATATTTTATAAGATTAGCACTTTTCATTAAAATAATTTGCTTCAAACTACTGGCGCCATCTATACGTCAGATCGGCTAGTTTTGAGAGAGATAGCCGCTGGATTTTCTGTATTTCACGAATCAATTCATCCCATCTTATATGGTTGTTTAGATATGAAATTTGTTGAGGCTGGAGTCGTTCCGAAAGACCTTAACTCTCTTCAAAAGACTCAATCGCGAAAATTTCATTGAAAACATCTTATAATGAGCCAATTCTGATCCAACATTCATAAAGTACGTTATAGCTAATGCTAACTTTACGAGTTTGACATGCTAACCAGCAAAAAAGTTTCAGAATTACGCTTTACTACTGAAACTAAACCGAAAAAATCAAGACAAAGTTTTGCCAGCATGTTGGGATCGTTAATAAAGAATATTATGTGGGGGTTATATGACGTTGAAGAAAGGACATTTGTCTAAGAGGTTGATTTGTGGAAATTTTGAACAAATTTCTATCCAAACAAATATCACTGCTAAACCACCGTGTTCAGCTGTTATAGTTTGGATGGATTATTTTCTTTTTATCTCTCTCAAATACCCATTTTTCGTAAACAATTTTAGTCGGTAGAGAACATAAAAGACATTCGTAGGATGAACTGAAATCTTCTCCGGAAAATGTGGTTGAAAATATTTTAATCATTGGATTATTCATTGAAATACGTTTGACCTACATTGATGGCGATATAATAAATGAATGAATGAATATTAAATATGTTGCGTTTTGTTAGCCAATTAATTGCAGGCACTTTTTTGATAGAATGTAGCTCCTGAATTGCGAAGGATATAGTCCTAATTTCGGCGCATAATGGTGAAAAAAAAAATTGAAAAATATATATAATGACAGATATGTGAAATATTCTATAGTAAACACATTTATAGAGCCGTCCTTAAAAATTTGCAGTTTATACTCCTCATATTGCTACATACTCAATTTTAATTCCATAGATTTCGTACCAATAATTTTGAAGCTCTGAAAGGCCAATTGTCCAAAAATTTGATAAAATAACATAAATCGTTAAGTATGACCGTCATGTTAGCAATGTTTCGATTTCCCAGGTACTAAACATTATACAAAAAAACATTTTAAATCACTTGAATAATGCAAAAAAAAAGGCCCCATAGATGGGATTTCCATGTGTGAATCGCTGCTGGGTCGCAACAAACTCGACACTTTTCGCAGAATAGAAAGTGGGTCACTTACAACAATGTCAAGCGAAAATGGGAATGATCAAATCACAGGGCAGACGCAAACTTTGCCCAAGCCATGATTGACGGTCAGAAAGGTTTTGCTATTTCTTTGGTAGAATTGATAGGAAGTCATTTGCTGTAAGCTGTTCCCTTAATTAGGACCTGTACTATCAACAATATATTCGCTTAAAGGAAGCAATCTGCCAGAAACGGCCATACTTGGCCCATAGGAGATTATTTATGTTCCACAAGGACAACTGTAAAAGTTCCGGCAACTCGGTTGAGAGGTTCATATGCATCCACTTTATAATCCAGACCTGCCAACAAATAATTATTATCTGTTCCTGTCCATAGCGCACAATTTTGATGGCGAAAATGCCGCCTCAAGAGAAGCTTGTGAATATCGACAGCCTCGGGATTTTACCAATGGTGATAGAGGTTTCTATAGGATAGACAAAATGGAATTACTTTCAAAATGGCAATACATTATCGAACAAAGCGGTCCTTACAAGACTTAAATTGGATCATTCTAACAGTGCTAAATAAAACCTTCAAAGTCTTGTAAAAATAATAGATTTCCTTTTATTACACCTTATACATTTCGAGGCCCGATTTGATTTCGGGCAGGTGGAGAATATTGGGTGTTTTTCATTAACAGAGGTAGTAAAAGTCTTGGTGCGAAGGGTATAAACTTTCATTTTTGTTTTTGATATAGAAAGACTATATATCAAATTTCATTTATCTAAGACCTCTCCTTCTATTTTTGTTCAATCGTTGTATGGGAACTAAGCAGCGCGATTATGGGAGAACAACCGACTTCAGAACTCGAAATACAAAATATTCAGCATAAAATCGTTCAATTTTCAGCAGCCGTTATGAGATGATAAACAAAATCTCTGCGGGATATCACCAAGGTTACAGCCGAATTGTACCTAATTATTAAAATCGTTTAATTGACATGTGAATTGATATTTTTCAAAGATGTTCCAACCTGCCTAACGTCAATAACAAATACATTCCAGAAGCATAATAATTTTCACAAATATTTCGCCTAATGAGGTATCAGCTATTAAACAAAAAACATATAAATTACACAAAAGCCCGACAAACATACGATTAAAGCAATTTCGCATTTCTGGAAAAAAGAAACAAAATATGTTAATATTCTCAGGAGCCATACCAAAGATATGCAAAACCACTAGTCGAATAAGTAGAATAATGAACATATTCAAACGTATCCTTGAGACAGACTACATGAAGAAACAGTTCCCCATTAACACTCACGACCACAATGACAACAACTACCTGGGGCAAAACAAAATATAACAAATTTTCGAAGAATCTTTGTTAGTAGGATTTTCTTTCCTCCACCCAATGCTGTGCCTGTGATATGGGCTCATTTTCCATAAATGTATGATGTAAACAAAAGCAAATATTTCAGATTTAAACACTTTAAATTACTTGTCCAAAAGAACATGACCACAGCTGGGTGAATGTATGCGAGTGTAACGAATTCTTTAGAGTCAATATGTATTAGTGTTAGCATTTGTGAATCCTTGAAAATCGATTTGAACATCAGCATTGCAGTTGCGTTGAAAACTCAAAATTAAATAAGAAATATTCTCATATATATTCGCATGAATAAGAGTACATGTGTGTGTGAGTGTGTGTGTGTATATGTGTGTATGTTTGTGTGTGTGTGTGTGTGTGTGTGTGTAAGTAAGGAATATATTCTTTATAGTCCAAGAAACTAAAATGCGTAGTATAATCTGCAAAGATGTATACGTGAGTGTGTGAAGGTGTGGGGTAAAGTGCATCATTGCTAACATTGTTGTTTGAATTTCACGGCAATGAAAATTATATGGAAACAGTTACAATTATAATTTTCTTCACAGCAGGACTTGATACTCGCCGACTTTGCTAAAAACGATTGTTAGTTATGTTTCACTTTGGTAATTTAATTTTTCCTTTTTGAAATTTCTCACACATATTTTTTTAGCTTTTTCCTGTGCTTAGCATTAATCAACTTTCAAAACACTTCAAGGACATGGGAAACCAAACCTTATTTTCTTATAGGAATTTTTTTTTTTTTTTTTTTTCTTTCAGCTTTTCTTGAACATTTTCGTAATTTTCTTTTCTATTTTCAACTTTGTAATTTTAGATTTTGATATTTTTATTTTTTTCCTATTTCTATTGTTTAAAACATTTCCTTTTTTCCGAACTTTTTTATTTATCCTTCCGTGCACTTTTCTCTTTCACATCTTCCCAGGAGCGCCGTGGAAAGTTGAAACGTTCCATTTGCACGACACGAAATTACTTTTCCCTTTTACTGTCAGCTTTTTGAAGGGTTCTAAAATTTAACTCGCGCGTATGCCAATCCGCAACTAACTGAAGTTCCTATGTTGGACTGACTGGCATCCAGCAGCGTGGCAAAAGAACAAGGCGTGCGGACTAACCGTTGCGTGTTCCCTCGCTCTCGTGCGGGCGTTCAATAGCCAAAGTTTCCTACTGCTGCTACTGAGACCAAGCCTGGTGATGCTATTACTACTACAACTAGTGGCGGTGCTGGTGTTGGGGCTGCCGTTCCTACCGTTTCGTTGATGATTAACATTTTGCAAGCAATGACACAACTCTCACACACTCGCTCTCCTCTCTTCTTGTATTCATTTTTACTCTCTGTAACAAAGTGAAAATCAGAAGGACAAACAGTCTCCTTAACAAAAATATTGGGGGTCTTGTTTTCCTTTCCGGCTTTAATCAATGGACGAAGTGCGTAAAGATGTTTGTCAGGAGAGTGAAGAAATGGCATTTGAAACACACACACACTTGCACGTAAGAACTTACACAAAGCCATATAATGATAATATCAAGGCAACAGTGTTGCCACATGGAGAAAGTTGCAAGACAACATAATTAATTTTCAATGAAATCATTGCAAAGTTGTCATTATTAAGACAATACTTAGAGAAACACAAAATACGAGATACAACAAATATTATTTTATTATTATTTGTTTTTTTTTTCATTTAATTAGACTTTATTGATAAAACACATTTATATATCGGTTTATACTTTAAAGAGATGGGTTAATACAACTTTACATCTATGAAATTTTAGCTAATATTTAAAGTAACATATCCTTAGAACATTTGGAGAACGAAAATACGAAATAAGGGGATCTAAATATAGCTTGACAGCCGTATTCACAGCATAGCGTATTGTGTTTTCACTTGTTGAAAAAAAATGTAGCGAATCTATCAGATATTTCTACGATTCTCTGATGAATATGATCAGTGTCGGTTATCTGATGAAGTCTTATTGTACCGAAAATCCAGGGTAAGTCTAAAATAAGTTTCAATATTTTATTCTGAGAAACTTGCATTTTTCTGTTATGTATTTTGGCACAAACTATCTGAACTGTCTGACTGAAAAATTGGTTTAATTATGCTGATCTTATTTTCAAAATTAAGTTCTGATTTTTTATTTATAGGGTGATTTTTTAAGATTTAAGTTTTTCAGGTTGGCAGCACTGGTTGGTAGTGGCGTCCAAACGTCATCAGTCAAAGTGAAAAGTGTAAAAGTATACTCTGCCATTTCATCATGGAATGACGAATGACCTACCACAACATCTAATTTTTGGTGAATGGGCCTTACAAAATCTCAATGAAAAATCCGCTGTTTTATCAAAAAATTGTGTTCAGCAATGAGGCTTATTTTTTGTTGAACGGATACGAACACAAGCAAAACTGTCACATCTGGAGTGATGAACGGCCACATTCCATACATGAATTACCGTTGCATCCCGAAAAAACGTCAGTCTGGTGTGGTTTATGGGCTGGTGACATCATCGGTCCATTTTTCTTCAAAGACGATCGTGGAGGAAACGTTACCGTCAACGGCGAACGATATCGAACCATGATATGGGATTTTTTTTTTTTTTATTTTTTGCCCCAATTGGCTGAGTTGAATTTGGTTGACATGTGGTTTCATCAGGACGGTGCAACATGCCACATTGCTCGAGAAACAATGGATATACTGAGGGATGAATTTGGTGAGCAGCTTATCTGTCGATTTGGCCCTGTGAGTTGGCCTCCAAAGATCTTGCGATTTAACACCTCTTGATTATTTCTTGTGGGGTTATGTCAAGTCGTTAGTCTATGTGGACAAGCAGAACAGTATTGAAGCCTTACAGGATAACATAACACGCGTTATTCGTGGAACACAGGCCGAAATGCTCGAAAAAGTGATGAAAAATTGAACCTTCCGAATGGACATTTTGAGACGGAGTCGCGGACAACATTTATATGAAATTATCTTTAAAAATTAAATGGCAAAGACCAATTTATCGATTCTAATAAATATTAATATATGATGCAAATTTAAGTGTTTCAATCGATTTGTAAAAAAAACTACGATTAAAAAATCACCCTTTATTAGAGGATAAAGCAGCTCGATGACCAAGTCCATTTTGTTTAAAATATGCGTGACATGATCGTTGAAAGTTAACCGTTTATTAAGGAGCACACCCAGATATTTTACAGAGTTAGACCACTTGATTTCATTTCCAAACATTATTAAATTTACCTGTGGGGAGTTTTTTCGTGAAAAAATAGCCTGGGACATCGTGGCATTGATTTTAATTTTCAATTTGGAAGAGCATTCAACTATTTTAACCAGCGACTCCTGCGATCCAAAATATCTTACGCAATCAAGTTTAAACACAAAATAGCAGAATCGTCAGCAAAAAATGCGTACCTGCAATTTTCTCAATATGGGAAAAATGGTATAAAGAAGCGGTTCTAAAACCGACGCTTGTAGAGCACTCGAGGGAAATTCGTAAAATTGGAATTATCTTTATCAACTTGTACATAAAAGAATCGATTACTTAAAAACGATCGAATAATTTTAATCCTGTACTGAGGAAATTTGTGTCAAAAAAGTTTAAAAATTAAGCTGTCATGCCACACGCTATCGAATGCTTTTTCAACGTCCACTAAGACCATGGAAGTTCATAGTTTCAATTGAAATTGATGTGTAATATAAATTATAATACGTTTAACTTGGATTGTGCAATGAGCAGCTCTAAACCTGAATTGCTCTTCGGGAATAATTTCTCCTTCAGAACTTTTTTTGAAAATCTTGTTCGTGTTGTGAAGGTTTAACAGTATTCGGAATAGGAATAACTTTGGCTTTATGCCATGCGTAAGGAAAAGCATTAAAGTTTCATACAAGCAGAAAATATTGCTGCTAAACGAGTTATGACAACATGAGACAGATTCTTAAAATATAAGTTCTTTACATAGTCTAATGCGTAGGATTTGTTAGTTTAGATGTTCCTAATAATGTTTTTAATAACCGGAACAAGAACAATTATATCACTATCTGGAGTCGTGTAAATTGAGTTCTTGAAGTCAATTAATTCATCAGAAACCAGCCACTCGGTGATTTGGCATTTAATGTTTTAGAGGAATGATGATTGGAAAGAAAGTTTAGATTTCGAATCAATAACTGCAAAAGCGCGAATTGGATCGAAAATGGTCGGAATGATTTCAAAATGGCTTTGAACGAGAATGTTTTAGGGGAATGATGATTAGAAAGAAAGTTTTCTGCGATCAATTTAGATTTCGAATCAATAAATGCAACAGCGCGAACTGGATCGAAAATGGTCGGAATGTTTTCAAAACGGCTTTGAACGAGTATCTAATTGCCTTAGTCTGCTGCTCCAGCTCTTATTTCTAAAGCACCAAATTTCAAATTTAACAAGCTTATCATATTCGTTGTACATCAAAAGATCATGTCTGTGACGGTATCAACTCCACTGCTGTCTAAAATAGTTTATTTTCTTAATAGAATTTAGAATACATTTATTTATTACATTCCGTTTCGGGGTACTCACATCGATGGCAGATAAAATAGAATTATTATAGATTTCAAAATTTAACCATAGTAAACGAAAAGCGTTATGGGTGAGTTGTGGAAGAGACAGCGTAGATGGTTTAGAATACCTGAAGGATATAAAACCAGTTTATATATATATATATATATATATATTTCAATCTTAGTTTATTCTCCCAAATCAATTTCATCGCTTTGAAAATATTGCACAGTACAATACCATAATAATCGAATAAAACTCTAAGCATAGTTCTTATTTTTGAACAATTTTGTCATTATCTTTCGATCTTGTCTCACCTCTAGCACGATATTCACTCAATTGGTTAATTGTTTTCAAATTATGAGCATGTCAAATTATAGCATTTTGATGGTCAAGAATCATCTCTACATACATTTGAATGTGATGGTCTTTATGAAAAAAGAGTTTTTTGATACTAATCACGATTTGATGCGTCTTTCAAAATGGTGTTCATTGATTCGTTTCGACATTGACATTTGACGTCATCAGCATTTTTTCTCATAGGTTTTCGACGAATTTATTGGACGTGACTTTCACCGGTAATAGGCTGATGGTTGTCTCGTCTGCTCTTCGTCTTAACACGTTCTCGGCCTCTTGGTCATGAAATTCTTCCTACAATATTCTACAAGTTTCTGCAGCAGAAATACCATTTCATAAGCAATATGTAATGCTATTGCCTCATAAATTCACACATTATAAAAATCGGCGGAATCACTTCGTATGAGCCATACAAAACTAAACGTGTCTCAAACATTAATGATATTTATGATATGAAATTTGCCACAGATATCTGTCCTGCAGTATAGCCGCTTAATTTGAAAATTGATCTTACTTTCATAAGATATCCCAATATTAGTTCATTAGTTTATTGTGAACCACAGTTCTAAAACTTTAACAGCTAACTGCGTAAAACGCTCAATTTAACCATCTTTCTAATTAATGCTGTTGAGACAATACACGCAAACAAATCGGAGAAGATAATCCATAAGTTAGCATAATTGTGTACAAAACACACAACACATTCGTAATATTAATAATTTAAAATTCATGTCGATGGCCACTGTTTTTATTATCCTCTCTCCCTCCCTATCTCTCTCTCTCTATTATATCTCCCATTACAGTTTGGGTATTAAACAAATATTCTCTTGTCTCAATAAAATTTACAACATTCCATTGTATTCTGAGAGTCCTTTTTTTTACTATTTTGCATTTGCACAAATACGCACTCCCGCGAAGTTATACAGCAGATGTCACCAAAGGGAAAGGAGAAGAAAAATAAGTCGGAACCACGTGTCATAGAACACGCCAGCGCATAAAGACTCCACATATACACCCTGCTACATGCATTCACACACATACGACAACATAATAGCAAATACACACAGCAAATACGAAAAAGAGGAAAAGAGAATCAGGAACAGCACTAAAACAAAAAACCAAAGCATGAGATGCCAAACAATTAGACCCAGTAACCCAAAATCATAGAAGAGAAGATGGCACAACAAAACATTCATTGACGGAAAATGGCGGGAAATATACAACAAATAGACGAAGAAGAACATCAACAAATAACCAGCGCTAACGCAATCGCAGGATGCCACACGGATGTACGACAATTGAAAGGAACGATGGAAATGTTGTGATGCTTATTGTTGTTACTGCCGATAGACGCCACAGTCAGCTGTTCGTTATAAAGCCAAAGCTTTTTTCCGTTACGGGGAGGCACTAAAGCACTGACGTCATTATTTCCAACGCAGCCAATGACGTCATTTGTGGGTGGAAATTGGGAGGTCACTGTTAACCAACACATATAACTAACGGAGAAGATATACTGTAACAAGTTCAATTTATGTTTGCACAGCGACAACTGCGACATCTGTGATTTAAGCTTTGCAATAAAAAAGTACAGTATTTTTAACGTTTGGCTGTTTCACAGAAGAAGTCCATTGAAGTAAAATTGGTTAGTAACATTCAGGTTTCCTTGAATTCAATAAGTAAGAACCTTACATTACTCACCGATGAGAGCTTGAAACTTAAGACCGAATCCTTGTAAATACATAATTATTGAACATACCTGGAAAAGAAAAAGGAAACATAAAGCAAGATTAATCAAACATATTGACATGATTTAATTAAAGCAGAAGATAACACTGGCCAACAAGGATTTTGGACTGGAGCAACCAAATATCTTTCTTAGAGTAATTTGGTGAGCTGAATTCGAATCTGTAATTGGTTTTCTCTATCCCGTCAGGTTTTCGAGATACAAAAAAAAATGTTTTTAATCATTTTCTACATAAAAAAATCATTTGTTTATTCAAAAATCAATGAATTTTCAAAAGTCAATGGCGTTATTTGAATGTCATTTGTATTTTGTTGGTTCGGTTTCACGTATTAGAGTCCAGCAATAGTCTCCCTGCATGTTTTTGGCCCAAAGTCCTTGAAAATTTCTTTCAATTTTTATTAAATCTTGGCGAGCACGCTCCCCTGTGGAAAAAATCAAAATACGAATGAATGCTCCTAATTCGTGATAATTTTTCAATAATTCAGCAACAATTTGTCTGTGGTTTTTACTCTTATTGTTCCAAGAAAACCATTCACGATGCTCTTGAAAGATTTCCAGGCTGCAGGAAAGTACTCTTTCTCCAATAAACATTGTGAAAAATTGTCATCATTCAATATCTTCCTGATCTGACGGCCAACAAATACGACTTCGTTGATTTTAGCATATGAAATTTTTGGAAAAACCGCTAATAAATATTTAAATGCTGCTCCATCTTTGTTCAGAGTTTTGACAAAGTTCTTAAAAAGACCCAATTTTGTGTGCAGCGGCGGAAGAAGAACGTCACTTGGATCAATTAATGGTTTATTTGAAATTTTTTATTTTCCTGGTGAATACTCAGTTCTTTTCGGCCACTCTGTTCTGACGTAATGATAGAATGTAGCGTGACTATTCCATAGACAAAGGAAACAATAATATTTTGTGAAACCTCCTTGCATAGAGCCATCAATAAATAATCTCCATTCAGTTTTGTCATATGGCTGGTTCATTTTTTGAAATAATCCATAAACATGAGTACAGTGTAGTATAGAGTGTCTGTTTTCAAAATATGGAGCCAATTCTAAGCTTCTATCTCTATAGATTGTTACTTTTGTCCCAACTGCAGGATGTTTCCACTGCTGCATGCGTTAAATGTCAATCCCAAATTAGATCATTCAGCTCAGCTTGAGTCACTAAATGGTGTTCATCATCAGTCTGACACAAACTATCAGTGCTGGTGTGAAGATGTTTCGGACTCACTGCTCGTAGCAGTGGAAATGACTGGTAATGGATCATTTGGTGGACGTTGAACTGGTTTGGAAACCGATGAAACATTCGCGTAAGTAATATTTTTTCGATTTTTAATATTGAATCCAGCAACTTTTGTTAAACAGAAATAACAATTTTGTTGAACAGAAATTACTTAGCTCTCTCCAAAGTGCTGGAATTGAAAAATCGAAATAGATCTTCTTCCCATTTGACCACCTGTTTAAAACAGTTCTGCAACTATTGCAAAACATTGTTGGTATCCACGGTTTGTTCAAGTTTCTGACAGCAAACCCAAAATAATATAAACATGCATATTTTAATGATTCTGATATTGCATATCGCACCCTAAATACAAAAGGGGCACAACTCAAAATTCTCTATTATTCAATAGAGACGAAAATTTTTATTGTAGTTAGAGATGTGTATGGGAAAAAGTAGATTTTGACGATTTTTGAGTTGTGCCCCTTTTGTATTTAGGGTGCGATATCTTTTTCCCCGCCCAAATATTCACCATGCACAAAACAAAAATAGTTTGAATCAGTTACACACGATCTCCATCGCGTGTTTAAGTACTACTATTATAAAATTTTTAGGTCAAAGCTCTTTCCGCCTTTTGACAATTGCTAAGGCAAAATGGCCGTACGCTATGAACTTTGCATTGGTCTCAACAGGGGCCACAAGACTACCAAAATCAGGAATGTCAAGTACACCGGCAACAAAAAAGTCAAGCCCGTCACACCAAATTCATGCGTGATTTGGTACGTGAAGTTGTTGGTCATGCTCCTTACGAGAAGAGAACCATGGAATTGTTGAAGGTATCCAAGGATAAGCGTGCTTTGAAATTCCTTTAACGCCGTTTGGGCACACACATCCGTGCCAAGAGGAAGCGTGAAGAATTGTCCAACATTCTCACTCAAATGAGAAAGGCTCAAACCCACGCCAAGTAAATGGCTGACTGGATGTATTGGTGATACCGAGTTATTTCTGTACCCTGTTAGCGTACTTTTAAACGTTAATATTGATTTTTACTACGTGAAAGTAATAGTGATAATGATAAAAAAAAAATAAAATTTAGAATGAATGCGACCTTTTTTCCAATTATTAATTGTGAAATTGTAATGGCAGTATTGACTGTTTAACAGTATTGCCAGCATGCGATAAAAAATGAACAAGGCGAGATAGCCCAATTTTTATAACAGATTCGAATTCAGCGCATCCAGATTAGTTTAAAAAAACATGCTCCGTTTCTGGCTTTAAATGGCTTGGTAACAAATTGTGAATTCGTTCTACTCTTACTACAAAAGCACGACTCATGAGTGTGGTTATTTCAGGAATAAGAAGCTGCTTATTAAGAGTGGAATGTGAAAAATTAAACGAATTAAAAAGAAATTAAGGACTACACAGTGGAACAACTTTATAAAATTACAACAAAGACCTCAGCCCCAGACCTACAGCACCAGAAACGCTTAACATACGGTGTTATGTGAACACGACGCCTCAGTGAATCCAAATATCTCATAACTCCATTAAACGCCATCTGAATTTTTCTCATATTTTGTTTATTAATGTCACTATATGGCTCTAAACAATATAGAATACTGGGCATGATATAAGCATGAACCAATTTCTCCTTAATCGATCTGGGCAACAGTAAATCAGTGTTATAAAAACTTCGAAGTGAATAATTTAAACACCGGACTTCATTACCCACATGATAGTTAAAGCTTAGTTTGTCATCTAAAACCACTCCCAAATAATGTATACTGAGGACCACTTCAATACGTATGCCACGATATGATAAACTCAAGTTTAAATCGTGATTAGAAAAAAGCATAGCTTTTGTTTTTGGAATGTTGATTGAGAGTTTATTTTCCGTCATCCATGAGCAAATCAAATTTAACGCATAATTAATATTACTTTGCAAGACATCATCAAACTGATATTCTCCCTTAAAGAGCAATTGTACATCATCTGCAAATGAATAGGGAATACATGTATCATCGTGGATACTAAACAGATCATTCAAGTACAAAATAAAATGTATTGGACCAAGTACCGAACCTTGAGGAACACTGCTTTGTACAGTTGAAACAGAAGACAACGAATCATTGATAACAACATATAGACTCCTACCATATGTATGTGATGAAATCAATCGACAGGTATTAACGTCGAAATTAAAATTAGTGTATAACTTATTCAACAAAACACCATAATAAACACGATCAAATGCCTTTTCTAAATCCAAGGACAATAACTAGCAAACCTTTGATCACATACTTCTGTCCTTATGGTATCTGTAAGACCAATAAGTAATCCAGTGGTACTCGTGTAAGAAATCTACATTGACAGTCATTCAGCAACGACTCACTTTCAATGAAACGCAATAACTGACACTTTAACATGTGCTCCAAAATCTTTGACAATATGGCAACTAATGAAATTGGTCTCAAATTTTCGAAATTACTGGAGTCATTTGTCTTTTTAATTAGGATTACCTTAGCCAACTTCCACTGAACTGGAAAATAAGATGTCATTATGATCGTGTTGAATAAGTGCAAAATATGGCATGAAATTAGTGGAGAAATTATTTTTACAAATTTGAATGACAGACCATCTGTCCCTGGAGCAGTAGACTTAATAGAACAACACGCAGATCACAATTCATCGAATGTAACGAACTGAAAGGAGAATTCATTATTTACCGATTGCGGTATGGGATACGAGCTACGTTCAGTTGGTTGCCAACAAAATGCCCATTCAGTTGCTCAACGTCAATATTGTCAACATTGCCTTGATTGCAACTATAACCTATCAGCCCATTTACACTATTGCGATTGCACAGTGTTTTAACAGATACAGTGTTTTCGAAAAACAAACCAAAAACAAAAAATTTGTTAAAATGTTAGAAAATCCTGATAGTCCACTACATTAAAACAGTAACCTAAGATTACCATTTTTTGAATATGCCATCCATCATTTCATGGAATGTGAGTGAAAATGCCAACAAATTATATATTCGCAACTATTTTACTTCAAATTTATACTTTCAAAGGGAAGCCTTGAAAACGCATATCCATAAGAATTATGCTTTTAACAATTTTTGCCATTACATTTTAACAATATTTGCCATTACATTTTCAACAATGTGTGTTGACATAAAACTGAGAAAAGTTCTGAATATAAAGCACTCAAACGAATAGAATATGAAAATTTCGTATATTAGTTAATTCATTTATTATTTAATTGTTACCAAAATTCATTTGGTCTATTCTAGATTGTTTATTATATACTTTTGAATAATTAAGATGAACTGATCTAATTGTCCTCGCACTAATTTTGCTAGTAGTTAATAATTCTCATTATGTGAAAGCTTTTATTAATGGCTGACAATTTCTTCATAGACATTTATGGCCTTAATTATATAATATATCATCAGAACTGCCAATTGTAGTAAAACAACTGCCACCACATCGATTTCCCACTTGGCGGTAATCTCAGAAACGTTTTTCATAAATACTCGTACATAGAAGCATAAGGTATGTTCACTTGCATGTATTCTACATATCTATTCTATGTATCCTACTATAGCATTCAGGTATAGACGAGCAGCAGCTATTTCATGTGTTAATATCCAAGTTGCCTTATGTACTAACACACACACACACACACCCACACTGTCAATACCATATCTACATCTGTGTGATAACTATATATTGATAAGTCTATAAATAAACCAAACAGCTGAAAGTTTCTGTTGTCCTGTTTGTAAAGACAGACGAAACGGTTCGAGTAATTATTTATTATCATTGTTTACAAATATGTAAGTGTCTACTCGTACAGTGGGCCATTCATATAACTCCTAACAGATTTTTTACAATATTCGGCAAATGGAACTATATATTACATTCAAAATAAATAGGATAAGTTGGTATAGTGTGACGAACGTTATATTACAGTCAGTCAAGAGCGGCCTTAAAATATTCAACATCATCAAATCGTGGACAAGAAACCTATTGAAAATATTAGTATGTGATGCAAATATTGCAACCACAGCACTTTTAAATTATTTCGTCATCATTTGAGTACATCGTCTCAGAAGGCACAGTAAAAACAAAACCATTATTTTGATAAAATTTCTAACTAAAACCAGTGTAGGGTTTCATATATAAAAAAAATGTAAATAATTCAAAATTCGCCAATTATTCGAATTTAATTTTAGCGCCGCAATTTGTCGATTTATTCTGTTTCTTCTGCAATATTCAAGCACGATTTCACATCTGCATTTTTAATAATCGAGGTGAAATATTCGTGTAAACAGCTGATTAGCTATTGATCATAACTGTACAGCTTCATGGACGAAAAGTAAAAGGCGATCGATCTTTTCCGCTTTAACCTTTGAAAGCATCAAACCAAGTACCGGGTGTCCGTCGGAACGTGTATAATTTTTGATTAAATGAAAGAGAATGGATCTTATATTGATAAATGTTTTATTTAATGTCGGCAATTATGTATGGAATACAATATTAGAAAAATGTCCGCCTCTGTTAGCCTCACAAATGCGAGCCCTTTTAAGCACATTTTTCATTGCATTCTCACACATTTCACGCGGTACTTCATTAATTTCATCACGAATATTTTGTTTGAGTTGCTACAGCGTTTCTGATTTGTTTGCATAAACCTTGCCTTTCAGATATCCCCACAAAAAGAAGTCCAGAGCAGTCAAATCAGGCGACCGTGAAGGCCAATTAACATCACCATTTCTTGAAATAACTTGTTGTGGAAAGAGGGAGAGTAATCCATTGTAATCCTGACTGTATGCGATATGACACCGTCTTGTTGATAGCACATGTTAATCAAGCCCAAAGCATGCAGTTGTGGCGTTAAAAAGTTTTTAATCATATTACGATATCGCTCCCAACTGACAGTTACCATTAGCCGTTTCCAGTTTCAAAGAAGTAAGGTCCAATGATTCCTCCTGACCAAATTGCACACCACACTGTCACATTTAATGAATGCAAAGTTGACTGATGAATAATTTGAGGGTTTTCCATTGCCCAGAACCGACTATTCTGTTTATTCTCACATCCATTCAAATGAAAATGTGTCTCGTCACTCATTATGATTTTTTCATGAAAATCGGAGTTGTCATGGGTGAGCTGTAACATCCTATTGGCATATGTACGGCGGCGTAAATGGTCTTGTGGAAGAAGCTCTTGTGTCAACTGAATCTTAAATGAAAATCAAATGCAAATCCTTGTGCAAAATTGTGGGCAAAGTTGTTCTTCGAAGACCAAGTTCCTGAGCACGGCGTCGAATTGAGGTTGATGGATTGTTTTGAACACTTTCTTGACAGCAGTAATGTTTTCAGCCGATCTTGCAGTACGTTGTGGTCCATGTTTGGCCCTATCAGCTACAAACCCTCTTTCGCTACACGATAAATAGTGCGCCTTATTAGCACGTTGTTTTTCCCAAAAATTTCACGTAACTTTCTCATCGTCACAGTAATCGATGATTGATTCTGATAAAATGTTTTAACGATTAAAATACGTTGGTTTATCGAATATTTTTCCATAATAAATTTGCCCCGTCTCTACTTCACGATTGCCAAATATGAACTGTCAAGACCAATGTTTACCAAAATGGCGGCAAAACAAATGTGGTATACTTTCCCGACGGACACCCTGTATCTAAGCTAAAGGTAGAAAAAAATTGACAATCTGGACAAGCGGAATCAAAAAATTAAAAAAAAAAACTCATCTATTTAAATCTTTGCAAACCGGATGTATTTAATTAGTATTGATTACCAAAGTTAAGGCAACTAAAACAGCAATGACTGATGCGATTTAAGTTTGAGATGAATTTTGATTATTTTATCCGAATATAATTAAAGAAAAACTTCCGAAAAGTAAGTAATATAAAAAGTCTATTGTCGTTCCCTTTTTCGAAACTCGAATTTTTATTATACCTGGTTTTTATAGATTAAAAGGTGGCTCTTAAATGGTTAAAATACTCAAATTGCACCAGGCATTTAATAGCTATTCACAAGATTCATAGAAGCTGACAAATACAGAACTTTCTGGATCTTTCTTACTCTCTAATTTCACCAGAGAACGCTAACATTTCCAGCTCTTAAGCTCTTGGGAAGCCTCATTGGCCTCCATCACATCAATCAGCAAGCAGCAATCTGCTAAGAGAACCTCACCAACCAAGGTATACGACATAGAAGACATACATAAAATACAATAAAAAAAATAAAAAATAAAATATAAAAAATAAAAATTAAAAAATAAAAAATAAAAAATAAAAAATAAAAAATAAAATATAAAAAATAAAAAATAAAAAATAAAAAATAAAAAATAAAAAATAAAAAATAAAAAATAAAAAATAAAAAATAAAAAATAAAAAATTAAAAATTAAAAATTAAAAATTAAAAATTAAAAATTAAAAATTAAAAA
>JAHXMU010000057.1:6141174-6158594 GCA_019455685.1 Philornis downsi | reverse complement strand
AAATAAAAAATAAAAAATAAAAAATAAAAAATAAAAAATAAAAAAAATAAAAAATACAAAATAAAAAATAAAAAATAAGAAATAAGAAATAAGAATTAATAAGAAATAAAAACCAAAAAATAAAAACCAAAAAATAAAAAACAAAAAATAAAAAATAAAAAATAAGAAATAAAAAATAAAAAAAAATAAAAAATAAACAGTAAAAAATAAATAATAAAAAATAAAAAACATTTATTTTATTTTATAAAAAATAAAAAATTAAGAAAAAAAATGCTTTGCTTTCTTCCACTTTTCTCAGTCTTTAACTGTCTCTAAAAGTATTCACGTGTTCCGTATTTTCCACCCTAAATGTGCATATAAGTATTCCAAAACTGATCTTTTTACATAAGATGTGTGCCTGGTTTTCATTATAAAGGACACAAATGATTGAAAAAACTAAAAAATCAGAATCGTTAAAACGCAAAAGTAAAAGTTCTCTAATGTAAAGAAAATTTAACTAAAAAAATATTTTTATATTTAACTGCTAAGTCATAGTATACACCCATAGTAAACTGATAGTATTCATGAATTATTCGTATAAGATTTTTGAATATAATTACGAAATCCAAATTTTTGGTTCTTTCTTAGTAATGAAAAAAATAGACCTTTATATGGAGTAGACAATTCTCATTGAGTTTCCTGTGAAGGTTATGACGGTGAAAGCGATTTTGGGTTCCCATAATCAAAGAAGAGACTAAAGCGGAACATGGTTTCGGCAGGGTAAAGACGCATGGGTGACATCAACATCTGCTTACCCAAATGCCATGAATAAAATACATTGAGTAGAGTTCATTTTTCCTTTCTTCTAAAGACCACGAGGACTTATCACTATTCATATCAGTCATTCTTTTTTTTATTGGTTGTAAGGACTCTTATAATTACGTATAATGTTTTTAAATGGCATAGGAGCAGGTCAAGAATCTCCCCATCGACTGATGTAGCGGCTATAATCGGGTCCCGCCGACCTCTCCTGACCAATATTGTGCTTCAAGAAATTGAAGAAGAATAAAATTGAAAAGAAACTAACATTATACCAGTTTGGCGACTACTTGACTCAATATTGTTTGAGTGCGTGTCAAAGGGAAAATAGACCATATTTTATATTTACATTGCATACGCCGTATGGATGAAAATGTAAATGATGTTTACGCCAATGACACCATACAAGCCAAACGAGTACAATTTTTGTTTCGTCGTTTAAATTCCAGTGCTTTTGATGTCAAAGGTGCTACATGATCCGGAAGATCAATTGTCAAAAATGTCTATAAAATAATGGAAATCATAAAGTCCAAACATCATTTAGGCACTATTTCGATTGCACAGAGGCTAAACATTGCACAAAAACCCATTTGGAACCACTAAAATACGACTGCATACAAAAAGAAGCTCGGTGTAGAGCTGTCAAGCGAATTAACACATAGCGAATGCTTGTAAATATCGACTATCCTAGTTCTTTAGGCAATAGGAGCGAAGATATAACAGAACTACCTTTAAAAAAGTTTTCGAACGAAACAGTGCATAAATCGGATCATTCTAACTATGCCAAATAAAGCCTTCAATATCATGCAAAAATAATAATATTCTTTTTACTACAAGTGAACTGACTTACAAAAAACTTTACACGATATCATTTGAATTGGCATAAAAGTTTGATTTAGAAGGCAGTACTGATAAGTGATAAATTGCTACTTTCTTATGAACAAATATTCTATTCCTTCGAGGGTTAAATTGGATACATTTCATGAGACGCACTAGAGACGGCGTTCACAAATGTTCATATGGGATTGTTCACATGGAACGCCATAGAGACACAGCAATGTAATAAAAATAAGGCAGGTGGCCTCTTGTAGCGTCTTGTTTATCATCAGAAGAGTGGCTTAGCATGTAAAGAACTACGCGGGTGATGATAAGAGGATGTGTATATCCTTCAAGAGGCAATAACGAAAATGCGATATTGCTCCGTATGCATAGATTTATCCACACTGCATGCAAATATTCCCGCTACAGAGACCCACACGAAGTAATAAAAATTAGGCAGGTGGTCTCTTGTAGCATATTAGCAAAAATAGGATATTAGATAAGAGAGGTTGAAGTGACGATATTGGATGGATTGAGAAATGTGATTTATGATAAGAAAATGCGACCCTTCCCTTGCCATCTTTAGATTAGGTTAGCTAAGTAAGAATTCCATGTATAGCACGTAAGGAGGGGGTTTCAATAAAGCATTTAGTGTTCTACAATCACTCCGAGTGTCCAGTTGTTTAGTATAATCTGAAACAAAAGGCGGAGTTATCCACCCAATTTATTCACAATTTAGCATTACAATTAAGTGCTATTAAAGTAAATATTTTCTACACATTACAATTTACAAATAAAAAAAAATAAATTTTGCTAAACCAATTACAATTTGTATGGAAGGTAACCGAATGAACAGGTAACTGCAGCCAACTTTCATTCTAATTTTATCATATCGTATGTGAAAATTAAATTTCGAAACATCAGTCAGAAGGCACCAGAAGGAGCGTAATAATACGTTCAATGTTTATTCTCAGACACTGCTTTAGCAAACTCTTAATCTGTACTAAATTTGATTGAATTTTGCGCAACTGTATAGAAGCCATGAATTTAAGGATATATAGATTAAAAATCACCCATTACTTGTTTGGAAGGTATCAAAAGGGGTATCGATTTTGTCATATTTTATCAATCAAAACAATGCACAAAAGTTCATTTCGATACAAACTACGAATTAGGAGTTGCAGGGAAAAATTTAGTTTCGGGAAATCAGTCAATTTGTACCAAAAGCTAGCTAGACAAACAGATACCGTTTAAGCGATTTAAGAAATCCTGAAATACATTTGACTAAAAGATACTTGATATATTAATTTAAAAGCTTCATTCTGGGTATTGCATTTTCGCCGCATGTTATTCCTTCGGCTGAAGGTATTAAAATACATAAATTTCTGCACTAAAAGCGATTTAAAGCCATTGAATCGTGAAATATTTTAGATATATGGAAATGATAGCCAATTTTGTAGCGAAAAAGGAAAAACCCCCATTATTACCGAATAGATGCTATTTGCACATCGTCCATTGGTTTTACATCCACCTGTTAAGCAAATTGTTCATAGCCAAGTAGAAAATTTTCAAGAATTCTACAAAGCCATTTTCTTACGAAAAATATCGTAACAAAAAATTGTCTCTTAATAAATTTCTTAAATTTAAAGTTCAATTAATCAGAAGTCCACTGTGCAAACATATGTGTAAACACATATACACATGTATGTCATTACCACAGATATAATCTTTCGTCCTTTTCACCAGCGGAACTTTAATGGAACTCAAATAAATGGAATACGGTTTTTTTCCACTACCCCCTCTTTCGATGGATCACGCAAATATAATGAATGACGATACCAAAGTAAACGAAACGAGTTGAATAAATATTTAAATATCTGTACAAGAAAAAAAGTATAAAAAGCAATCAAAACCCCCAGATTTCCCTTTCGCATAGACTGAACATACCGGTCATGATAGACCCCCCTACTATTACGTGTAAAGAGGTGGTTTAATGTTTTGTGGAATTCAATTAGGAAATCATGGATATCCCATCCTTGAATACTTAAACGATTTTACAATATTATGGAATTGGAGAGAAGGAGTGAACATTTTAGTACGGACATGTAAACTGATATAAAATTTGAAATTGAAATTTGAAAACACCTACATTTCTTTTCGAGTAAAGATAGCTGTGAAAAAGGTATTCTACGCTATTCAAATTTTGAAATTTTATAAAATGCAAAATAATAATTTATATGAGAAATACCGACAAAAGTGCTATTATTCTAACGATTTTTTCATATTTTACCAAGCATTACAATGTAATGCAATCGGCATTTCATTTTCAGCATTGGATTTATCAGAATCCCAATGTGCTCCATTTACAGAATTATTGAATCCGGTGCAACCGCTTGCAAGATATGAAAGTGCACAAAAAAGAAGTGAAAAATCACTAATATTTCACAATTATGCTGTTGCCAAATGTGCAACTTGAAGACATTTTACATCTGACAATTTCAACCGTAACTGATTAAAGCAAAATATTTCGTAAAACAATGAAAAGTTGATTGTACTCTCAATAATCTATCCGGCCACGAGCAATGTCTCTTCAAAGTGGGACATATGGACCCATATTTTAATTTGCCGCCATACAAATAGGTCAACCAATGTTTATTTGATCTCTTCTAAAATCTATAATTTTCAATGAAATTTAAATATATTTATTATTGCCAGTGGCACTCAAGGAAAATAACTCTTAAGGGTTTGAATGTTATTCGAATACTACTTTTTTATTTTATTTTAAAAAAAGACTACTTACCCTATTAATAGTCAACAACATATTTTTATACTCACGTCTTTTATTATCTAACTTATTTAAGATAATGACATTTTATTTATTTTAGACCGCCTCCACGCATTACTTTTTGGAATAAGTTCAAATTTTATTGCAAGCCCAGGGCATTGTGTGTGTGTGAATATAGATTAGAATGCACTTGAAAGCACCTTTTACTGCATTGAAGTGGAGAGAGGATTAGAAAAGGAGGATTAGGAGAGATTAGAAAATAATCATAAAACCTTATATTTTATGACCACCCCTGACACCCTCTGTCAATTTTCCGATATTTCTCAATCACATCGTATATTTCTAATCCCAACATTTTGGCAATTCGTGTTCTCAAATTCTGTTTTATATTTATTAGACATTTAATATACACGATTTGATCGAATCAAAAACGATTCTTTTTAAGTCAAATACGCACAGGTTTGTTTGATAACTTGTTTTCATCTTGAAGGAAATTCCACTAGACTTTTCTCATAAGAATCCTCATCCCAATTGCCAAAAAATCTGGGACAGTCGATTTTCACAAGCTTCTCTTGAGCTTTCTTTCCAAAGCTGACCGTTTTTGATCTATTCCTTTCTTTAGACGGCCCATTCGTTGACAGCTCAGATTCGAATTAAGGGTTTGCCTGAAGAGGGGTAGCTCAGAATAGATGATTCCCAGTCAATCCCACCAAACACACAACGAAATCTTTCTGATCGTCAACCTTGCCTTGGTCACCGTTTATGTCGGATCACGTCAATTCGATCACCACAACTCCCGCTAGACTTTAATGCCAATTATTCCCTTTCCATCATCAGTCATTCTTCGCTTCAGACTAATACAGTTTCGAGGCCATAAATACTGTTAACATTTTTAAACCCCTTGCATGCGTTTTCGCATGTCTGCTGATGTCCATTTTTGATGGATGTTCAAACAACACTGAGTCAAGCAATCACAAAACTGTCCAAGTGGCCACCTAACGTAACCCGATTGCACTTATAGAATGCGATTTTCCATCTATTGAAAAAATAATTGATTTCTTTTCTATATCATATAATTTTTAATTTTGCGTTGTCTATCCTATTAGTGACTTCAATAAGACTGTGAAGATTTCAATTTAGCTGCATCTGAGTCATTCATTGCACTGAGACATATCATTCGACACTAAATAAAAATTGCTTAATATATTAAATATTTTATAAATTGTTTATAATATGAGGCAATAAAACACACCAAACAGGTCTATACTGTTTAATGAAAACTCTACATTGAATTTCTCTCAACAAAATTCCAAAGTTTGTTTATCCATTATCTGTGAAGAATTGCGTAACGAATCAAATTTGTTTGCCAAAACTTATCCGTATCTACCTTCAAATGCAGTGGCCATCATTTTTAATCAAAGCCCTCACAATTCATGGTAATAAATGATTTTATGTGTACTGAAGCCTAAAATTCATGTTATGTTAGATACTAAAAACATTTAAAAAATGTTCCGGGGAATTCTTTTACCAGCGGCCATTAAAATCGACTCCACCTGTTGTTGGTGGCTGTTGTTATTGTTGTTGTTATTTATTGTAATATAAATAAAAGCGAAATGTTCATTTCCCAGATTTATCGACGATAATTTGTTACCTCCAATTACCATCACAAGAAAATGTCATAGTTATTACTTTGTGTTAGTTATAGTCGTGTCTAGTATCCTTCCTTTACGTTTTCTTGCTAAAGGCTCTGAGTGCGTTCGAGCGCCCATGCTAAGTTGTTGTTTACAATGAGGAAAGTTATTCGTTTGAGCAATTACAGGGTCTGATATACTTTGGGGACTATCCTTAACGAACTTTTGTCTGTGGTCCCTAATAAAGGTTACGATTGAGTGCAGAGTTAACGCTTTGCCAAACAGCAATTTATATACAGACAGAAACTTGGTAACTTCAAATATACTTTGAGTTGTGTCGCGAAATCAATGTGTTTTTATTAAGTTTATTTTGATTTTGCCAGCGTTGATAGTTGTTGGCAGACCGGCCTTGAATACAATTGTGCAAAGCTTTGGGTTTTGTGACAATTATACAGAGTAGGAAATTTTAACAAGGAAAGGATTGCTATGCGACAACAATCAAAGAGATCAAGAGTGCACTCTTAAGAAGGAATTTCAAAAGATAGCGATTATTTCATAGACTATCCAACCATGAAACAATAATGGGAAAAATAAAGGCAAATGACTGTGGGTGGGTCTCAGCAGCCGTCTTGATTAAAATTGAAACAAAATCAGCGTAAATTAAAACGATGCAAATGGGTTAAACTGACTACCTTGAAATAGTTATTATGTACGTCCTTCACAGCAAATATTTTATATGAGATGTTATTAAAATTTTGTAGATTCTTTTCGTTTGATCCATTTGTCACCTTCATTCAAATTGGGTCAAACAATTCAAAATTTCTAAATAATTACCATTCAAGTTATTGAGTTAGATAATATTGTACTGTGTCGTCTGATATTAGTGAGCTGTATTATTTGAATTGGTTTCCATCAAAAGTAGTAGTAATGATAGAGTAGTTTCGCGCTTGAATATGACGGTTATATAATTCCGATTTAATAATTCCGCTTCATGTTAAACAGAAATTAGTACATGGTTTAACAACGTCACATATCAATTATTATATCGAAATATATGCCGGTACAGTTAAAAGCAATATAAAGAAAATCCAGTTGTCCTTTAATCGGGCTTGACGTTATCTATTCTGTCTTCGTCGAATTGTGAAAGTGTCTCCGTTTGTGATACAATTTCTAGGTTGTTCTTTTCGTAATTTTGTAGTAATTTGTTTGTTACTTTTGTTTTCTAATTCTATTAGGAATCAATCACCGATGTTTCTCGCAGAATGATTTAAATTTGCTCGATTATTCATAACACAAAATATTATATGAGCAGATCTTTTCAAGTGAGAGTAGCCAGGCAGTTTAACAAACTTCCAAACACATTAAAAAACTTTTCTCCATCCCAAAACACTTACAAGAAGAGACTTCTTTCAATGATATTCCTCATCTATAATTATCCGCTCGAGCCCTTTTTTCTTTGACGTTGCCGTCAAATAGTTTGCTGTCCATCCTTTTTTCATTCTGAAAGGGAGAATGATAATCGCTAAACTTATTATTTTTTCTTTCCTTTCCCTTGCCTTTTTTTTTTTTTTTTCTCATCATCTCAATTACTTAGTTCAGTAAATCTTAAAAAAATTACTGGTAGTTATTAATTTTTACCATTTTATCTATTATTACATTTTTCATTATATTGCGGAGTTGCTGTAAATTCCAATTAAAGTTATAATTCCGTATTTTAGGACGAAAAACATACAAAGTGAAAAACTCTTATAAGTGAAGTAGATCGTCATATTGTAAATCATATTTTTCTGCTATTAAGATACACAACATTTTTATAACATTCGTATTGTAAAGTTGTAAATGCAGTTGTTATTGAATTACGGAGAAGATATGTTGTTATATTGTAATTTAATCAAATCGGTGTTAAGGCTTAAAATTACAATCCTGAATAAATAAATTAAAATAAATAAATTAAATTAAATCAAAAATTAAAAAACCAGTACAGAACAATATAGTGGTATTTAAATTCATTTTAACACAATTCATATACACATACATGTATTTCAACTTCATCTTAAATAGCATAACCTGCTGCAATAACTATTTTAGCACAGATAACAGATTGCATCCTACTTCAATCTCATCCAATACATGACATTATATTTACGATATTCAGTAATAATCCTTAAGGAGATACAGCCATTTTGTTACAAAACATCGATATATCGATATAGGCGATATAGAGTCCATATAAGAAAATATTTAACATTTGGAACAAAAATTAATAATAGGAATAGCATTTGTGTAGCCATATGGATAGAAGCCCTAAATCTGCGTGATGTTATATTACCTATATATTTGTATATGAAACTTTTAACGTTAAAAGAAATCAAAGACGAATTGGACAGTGCGCCAGAGTTTGTGCGCAACTAAGTTCCCGCTGTTTGTCAATAGATGGAGCCAGCTGTAAGGGCTAGTTGATTTTGTTATAACCTTAACGTCATGAACCAAGCTAAGGCATATGGTAAACATATCGCCTCGACACAATAGTAATTTTTTTTCGACGTCATATTCTTTTGGTTCTGTGAATATGTATGATTTTGTGCCAAATTATCGTCATATGCGGGAAGTATCGATTTTCTTCTTTCAGTCAAACAAAACGACGGCTAAAGCTAATTGAGAGCCTCAGAACGTTTACGAAGATGCTGATTTAAGTGAAACAACGTGTCGAAATTGCTTGCGTCGCTTTAAACATGGTGATTTTGATGTTGACGACCGTTCGCGTGAAGGAAGACGAAAGACCTTCGAAGACACTAAATTCACAACATTGCTTAATTGGGATCCGTGTCAAACACAGGTAGAACTTTCTTCGGTATTAGGAGTTACCCTTCAAAGCATTTACAAGCCATTGCATGCGTTAGGAATAATTTAAAAGCAAGGAACTTGAGTTCCTTATGAGTTGAAGTCGAGAGACGTTGAGCGTCGTTTTCTCGCCTGTGAACAACTGCTTCAGTGACGAAAAAGAAATGGATTTCTTCATCGTATTATAACGGATGATGAAAAATGGGTTCATTATACAAAAGGTTCATTATATCCAAAGGAAAGAAAGTCATGGGGGCTACACGTCGACACCTTGACCGAATATTTACGCTGCGAAGGTTATGATCTGTATTTGGTGGGACTGGAACGGTGTTATTTAGTACGAGCTGTTGAAATCATCTCTCTCCCATCTCTGGGGATCGGTATCGACTTCAATTAATGCGATTGAGCCGAGCTCTGCACGAGAAACGCCCACAATACGCGGAGAAGTACGAAAACGTCTATGGCTTATAGTTTTACCGTGACAGAATTTGTGCTTTGCAAGAAAATAATACGTTCAATGAACTAACTATGTTTTCATAATAAAGTTGAATTTTTATAAACAAAAAAAAAATAAAAACAGCGAGAACTTACATATAGTTGCGCTCTTAATATAAAATTGGGGGAATACATTTAAATATAGTCGTGCATCTTACAATGTTTACTCACATAGAACGATCTCTGTTTAGGATCCTGAGCCGAGGTTGTTATGCTAGAAATCATTGGTAAAATCCAGGATATTATTCAGCCAAATAGACAAATAAAACTTCCCGAAATTGCCACTGCAACTCAAACTTTACACGAACAATTAAGTATGATAGCCTAAGATGGATTTAAAACAATTGATGGAGGTGTTTCAATGCGACCAAAATCTATGCAGTCTTTTAGGATATACGATGTATAATCCACATCGATTGGTTTCCGTGACGAAGATGTTGTTCCAATGCAACCAAACATAAGTGGATGTATCAGAAATGCCTTCTTATTGTACGTTATATATCGAGGTAGCTCACTTTTACTGCGAAAATTGGTACTATTTAGCATTCCTAAACAACTACGGCCGCAATTGGGGAGAGCAGAAGGCCGCAATTGGGTGGGCAAAAGTACGGAATACTGCTTAAAAAAAATAAGTAGAACATAAAAAAACATTCTGACAAAAGCCAATTTTTCAAATTCGCATTTTTCAGTCCTCGCATATACAAGTTATTTCTCTAACTTTTCAAAGATACATATCCTTACACCTATCCCTTTAAAAAAAAATACCACCATTTTGGCACGGAAGGACATGTTCTCCATCCAAACAAGTTAAGGATTCACACAAGTACCACATTGATAGACAAATTCTATGAATGAAAGATTTTCCTTCCCGTCCTGAAATACCCCTCAAAATTAGCCAGTTTTGACTATTTCCTATCTGCAAAGTTGAAATGGTAGTTGAATGCACAAAAATAGTTGAACAGTGGCTTCAAATGTATAAAGCCCGAAGAAGACTATGTTGTGAAGTATTGCAATTTTATTTGATTATTCGATGGCAGTGCTTGATTTTGTCAGTCTATCTCAAGTGTGTTTTGCAACTTTGATAATGAATAAAAATATGGAAGGAAGTCTCAAATATTGTATTGCAAACGGAATCGCGTGCGCCAATTTTCTGGAAATATTACAGAAGGCTTACCGTAAATTGAACATAAAATCTTTCAGCTGAAGTTAAAACGGATTAAATGAAGGAAATGGTGACTGTAAATTGTGATTTAAGTTTAAGGGAGATCACCGCTGTACCATCTGTGTCTCATAAATCAATTCATACTATTTTATACGATTTTTTGCCACTCGATTTGTTCCGAAAGTTCTGAAATTTTATCAAACACTCAAATACCTAAAGATCCCTGTAATGAGTCAATTCTGCGCTCACATTCACAAAACGCTTTGTAACTGGTGGCGAAATATGGATTTACATGTTAGACAGAGTAAATGAAAGAGTAAATTTAGTTGCCCCGGCGGAAAATGAAGTGTCCACTGTAAAAAAAGCGTTTTTCTGAAAGGTTCCTAAAAATACGCGATGTTTTTGAGCCGCAATCGCAACAGCAAGTGGAGCAAAGACCATTTGAAATTCCGCAATGTCGCTCGCATCTAAAAGATCCACCCAAAAAACACGGCTGCCATGCATTTAAAAATTCTCAGCAACAGCTGCAGCAAACCCAGCAGTTCGTCGTACATCACAAACACTGTCAAAGCCAGCGACAAGAACAACAACAGCAGCAGCATTTGCCACCGGTTCATCATCTACCACAGGCTGGGACTCCCCGGCCTCCAGTGAAGATAACCCATACAGGATCATCCCCTATGCCTATGGAGTACATGGCAACACCGAAACATGTGCGCACGCCCCTAAAACAAAAAAATTTTAATATAACCCTAAATCTTCCTCCAAAGATGGCCGTCCAATTTCAAACGTCCCAACCAAGACAGCAAAACATGAAAACAAGTCAACAGGCTTCGGAGTAACGCCTTCCAACTAAGACAAAACAGAAAAACGAAGTCAAAGTCGATCAAAATTCAAGGCAATGTTAGCTATTTCCTTTTTCTCAACTGTCGCAGCGTTGTGCCCAAGGAATTCTTACCAGAAAGTCAGAAGTTCAGAGTAAATTCATCGAAAAAGACTAGATTTGCAGAGAAAAATACTCATGAATTTTGCACCACAATAGCGCATCATCTCAAGAGGCTATCATTGTGAGTGTATTTCTGGCCAAAACCTCAATAATCATCATCAAATAACCATCGTGTTCGTCCGGTATAACACCGATTATTTTTTTTCTCTTTCCAAAACTCAAATTACCACTTCTGTCCTCCTTTTCCAATCGATGGAAGCCATAAAAAAGTATTCAGGGCGAGAACTAAAGCCTTTTCCCGAAAAAAAAACGTTTAAGAAGTATTTCGCTGATAGGACTATTTGTTGGCATAAGTTTGTTATTTCGGAGTGAGCCTATTTTGAAGACGATACAATAAATTTGAGCGAATAGTTAATATTTTCTATGTTATTGGCCAACTCCAGGTACTTTTTTGAGAGAATACAAGGATTAATCAACCGGGTTCATCATTTTAGTCGCTTCTGTTATTGCCAAAACGTTTACTATGATTTGGCTAGGAGAATCACAACAGTTACAGTGTTGCAGAATTTTATGGCTGTACTTTCTGCTCAATCAGTTCAGCAGAACGTACATTTTTCGACACACCCGACACAAAGGGAACCTCTACAGTGTGCGTTTATCATGTCTGAAAATTTATTCACACTTCTCCAATTTTGGAAACAGTTTTATAACATTTCTTCAATTTACTCTTCCACTTGTTTCTATTTTCAAATTCAATTAAAAATACTCCGACAATTACGTTAACAGTTATTATTTTCATGAAAAAAACAAAGCAATTCTTTTTATTTCCTGCTATAAAAATTACCCAGATCCAAAATCTTGTCGACCTTTAACACATCAAACAAATCCAACATATTTAATTATTTATTTTCCAATATTCTCTAAAGGAAATCTGATAATGTTAAAGAAGGCTCCACGGAAGCAACAGCCTCCGGCCAAGTGTAACGTTTTGGGCATTCCATATCGTTGGGTGAGTGTTGCCATAGCCAGCATTTTATTGGTGCAATGTTTGTGTCTGGTCATTACTTATTCATTTCGCGGACTAATTCCATGTAGTTTATGGCGCATCGGTCTCGATAGCTTAATATTTCAGCATGGTAAGAATCACGAAAACTAAATTGGAGCTAAACAGAAAAGGAAAACATTCCATTTCTTTGGCCCGCTTAGGCGTAATGCTAATGATTTCCTTTACTTTAAGGAGATGATAGCTGGGCTTTGACCGGATTATTGTTGGCCTGCTTGTGTTTGTGCACTAACATAGCCTTGCTGCTGGGAGCCATCTATGTATGTACGAGTATGCACGTTTATATATGTGGATGATAAAATGCTTCAGGTTTTTATCGTCCTCACGTTACCGCTTTAATTCAAATGAACTCCCATCGATTGTTTTACGTTTCATCCAAATCTCATTGCAGCGGATGCCACATTTAGTTCTGACTTGGTATTTGGGCGGTCTTAGCCAATTCATTTACTTGGTTAGCTTTCAAAGTTTTTGTTTGTGTACCAAATCCTGCAGCCGCTGTGAGGATCAGCCATTTCATAGTTTACGAAGAAATTACAAAATCGGTTTTGGTTTGTGTTTATTCATCACCTTGTGTAAGTTTTCTCGTAAAATGGTATTGAAACAAACTAATGATATTGATTGCAGTTGTCGTTCATTGCAATTTTAGATTTCTATTTAACTTTTATATTCAAAATACATTTGTTCTACAATTATTTGTGTTACACCAAACGTCGTAGCCAACGTTCTGCTGAAGGAGTCTGAATATCTTTATCGAAATAATCGAAAGGATATAACAGTGGCATCAAAAGTGTTCATAAGTTTGTCAAATACAAAGGGCTGCCTTTCCCTGGCAGATGAGTTTGGAAGAGAAAAACTCTACCCATTTGATAAACATTGAAATGATTTGATTTCTTAAAGGTGTGCACACTTATCTACTGCTGTAAGGACAAGTTTTCCAGTCTCTTTATTTGCTATAAAATGCAAATTGCAAATTTAATGAAATCGAATTGTACAAAAACAAAATGAAATAAAGAAAAAAATTCAACGAATTTAAAGTTTAATATGTGTTTTGAATTGTCATTAAGTGAAATTTGAACAGATATACAGTGGTTACAATAATTATTCGTGCACCCTGTATGATACTACAAAAGGCAAGAATGCAGTTAATATTCAATATATGATGGACGTAACTTTTGCAGATCAAAAGAATGGAAGATTCTTTACGAAATGCCTATCAAAATATACCGTTAACTTATTTCTACAAAAGGAATTGGATAGAAATACGCAAAAATATTATTTGCTCACTTTCTATGTAGTTATGATATTGTATGGCTCAACATAACTGTTAGCTTTGTCTTTGCTTTAAGTAATTTCGTGAAAAAAGCAGTAAAAAAGGCACTTCTTGGCTTTTTAATCGATTATAAAGGGTGGCGCATATGTAACATTAATAGCGACTATATTGAATGAGTTTTCGTGCATCATTTTGTTTTAACTCGTAAACCAATTGTATCTTACATGGAAAAAGATATAACATATGTAAAATTCTTTGCAAAGACCGCGTAGACATCTCTCACTGCTGAGAACGTTGCCTGGTGGAAGTTTCGGGGTTTTCCTCAATACTTGCTTACACTCGAGCAATGGTCACTTCATTTCGAACTGCATGAGGTCTTCCAGCACGCAGAAAATCATAGACAGCCCCCTGTTACCCAAAACGCTGAACCAATCGGTAAATTGTTGGAGTGCTAAGAGCATTTCGAACTTGAAAGAAATTTCGATATGATCTGAATAATCGAATGCTTACTTTCAAAGTAAAGTTGAACAACTTTGGTGCTTTGTTCTGTGCTGAGCCTTTCCACCATAAATTTCCCAGGTATTATTTAGCTAATTCTGTAGAGACGAAAAAAAGGCTTAAACAAAAAATGTATTCAGTGATCAAATCTTAGCGTTACTTATGCGCCACCCTATGTGTTAGTTTTCTATTGACATTACTTGAAGTTCAACAAAATGGGACGAAGTGTCGATTTATCCCTAGATGACCGGAAATTAATTCTAAAATAATATTTGGAAAATAAAATTCTTCGAGAAAACGGAAATATTATTGGGAAATCGCATTCCACAGCTCAAAGTATTATTAGTAATTATGTAAAAACAGGACAGACAACTGACTCCAAATCACCAACAAGCTGGAAGGCCGAAATATTTAACTCCCTGAGAAGAGCAAAGCATAGTAGCTTCAGCAGTCCAAAATTCAAAAATAAAGGCTACACAATTATGCTGAAATGTTCTAGAATCCTTTCAAAAAAAAAGTTTGCTCCCAAACAATACGAAACTGTCTGCATAGAACTGGATATAGAAATAGAGTTGCACGGCGCAAACCTTACATTTCCAACAACAACAACAAAAAAACTCTTGGAATTCGCCCAACTCCACCTAAATCAACCGGAAAATTTCATTTTTAGCGATGAATCAAAATTAAATTATAGTTGGGTTCAATGACCCACCAAAAGTTTGGCGAAAGTCGAATGAAGAGATATAAGAGCGTAATCTTATTCCGACTATTAAAGACGGCGGTGGAAATGTATTGATTTGGGCGTGTACGACTGCATTTGGAGCTGTACTGATGGCGTTTATTAACGGGAAAATGGACAAGCACACCAAATACATGTGCTGTATTTTAAAAAATAATTTACATGATAGTGCTACGAAGCTTGGGTTTGATACCAGGAATTTTTTGTTTCAACAAGATAATGACCCTACATCATACATAGTCCGTGTATGTAGTCCGCTAAAAACTCCTCCTTAGTCACCAGATTTAAATTCAATTGAGCATATTTGAGAGTTGTTGGAAAGACAAATAACATCGAAAGAAACCCTGACCACAGCCATAAATATTGAGTGGGAGAAAATTTCTTCAAATGACTCCAACACTGTAGTAAAAAGTATGCGCCGACGTTTGGAAGCTAAAGGAGGTCCGACAAAGTATTGAATATAATATTCGTGGGCTCCTTCCTTACAGCAATATTAAAAAATTTTGAATGTATGAATATTTTCTTTTTTTTTGCTCAACTTGGACTTTCGTTGAATTGAATTGATTTTATTGTTGCAAACATATATAATAAAAACATTACTTTTTTAATGTTTAAACTTGAAAGTTGTAGGTGTACGAATAATTTTTGTGACCACTGTATTTACAGTGCAATTGGGATTGATAGTTTGTAAATGGAATCTTTGGCACTCAGACGAATCTGTCAATCTATGAAACCATTAAATGTGTGCCGCAACACAAGTCTATTTAAGCAACATAAGAAGAAGAATATGAGGAAAAAATGTCCAACAAAAAATTTCCGACATTTTTTTTTTTTTTTTTTTTTTTAAATATAAACTAAACTGAGCCAAGCTATTAAACCCCGTCAGATATGAAATCTTTCAAAATATTTATGTAGTACAAAAAATATTTCAGATTTATGGCTCCATTTCAAAGAATGAAAATGTGACAACTAGAAGAAAGTGTCTAAAGAACCAAAAATTTTTTAACCAAACTTGTTTCATAACTTTTAAAGTCGATTAAATGATCTCCATCTGTCCAGATGGCTGGCTGGTAGACACTGTTTAAAATGTAGTGCAACCTAATGTTCTGTCAGATCGTAACCGGAGTCGTTAAGGGAATGTATCAACCCATCCCTTCTGGGATACCTGATTTTCCCATATTTGATATTTCCCCAGGCCAATAACTTAAGTTTTTGTCAGTTGCTTTGCATTGCATGGTAAAGGGGTGGGATAACTAAGCAGTATTCTGGTACCTCCCATACAGGTTACTCAAACGATATACATATATTCAGATTTGTGTCTTTCATTTATTCACTAATTCAAATGCGCTGAATTCAGTCAAATGTCAGACTTTTGAAAAAATTAGTTCTGAGAATGAAAATGGTTTCATTTGCCACTATCCTTAACACATTGCCGCACACTTTTAATTTGACAGCATTAATAAACTTTTCCTTAATCCAAATAAAATGAAATTGATAAGATTTAGGCCACATTGTGAGTTCAGCGACAACTTTAGTATATACGTAGACGGGGAAGAAATTAAATATGTGAGATTATATTTTCAAAGTAATCTTTCTTGGACACTGCATACAGAGTATCTGAAGTTTACAGTATCACCTGCCGTAGGTTTATCGTCTCAATTTAAAAATAAATTGTAACTATTTAGCCATTATGTATGGTTATAAAAAAGAGTTCTGAATTAAAATCACTCCAACAGTAGCAGAATAAAGCATTGCAAGCTGTAGCGAATTTGCGTATTGCACGTTTTCTCTGTATAGCAACCCTGTATGGTTGTTATAAATTGCAATTGCTAATAATATGTTTTCAAATGCTTGCATGGTATAGGCCATCAAACGATAAATTTTTCCCGAAATTAGTATATTTTCAATACGAAAAATAATGACAATTTGAGAGTAGAGAGCTATGTGTCGATCTAAAACAACAAAACATCGTATAGAACATTCTGGTAGTAGTCAGTACAATATTTTATCACAACAGTTAAAATCACTAGAAATACTTTCATTATTTGAATCGTCAATGAAAACGAATTTATTGCAAAATGTCGAAGAGCTTCTGGTATGAATTTTGAGCTCATACTAAAGTACATGTCAAGAAATTATATTTTTCATAAATTTATTTATATTTTGTATTAAAACTATTCTTATTATATAAACAATTTTTGATGTAATTATTTTGCCAACTAGCCTCTATAATGCCATGCGGCGCTGAGGCGTACTTTGTACGAAGCTTGTTTGATAAAGAATAAAAAAAGGCAATAAATATGCTGTCTAACATCCTGCACCTGTTTTTCTATGTACGAGTATCGTATTACTCAATAATTAACAAGTGTATGC